>JAXQQM020077556.1:0-14501 GCA_034641835.2 Pinus albicaulis | reverse complement strand
ATGTTGGGTCTCAGTCTAGTCTCCTAAACTGAGCTCATTTAATTGTCAACCAGGATTTGTAAACTGCTGAAGTGAAGTGTACCATATGTACCTAGGTGCTTGTTTCCTAATGCGTTGTGTGTAGTGTTTTGTGATGTTTTTGGTATTTTATGTTGATTTATGATGTTTTTGGTCTTTTGGTGTTTTATGTTCACAATGAAACTGCCTAGAAAACTAATGGAAAGAAGTTGGTGGTCAAAACAGAGTTAAGCCTAATGTATGGAATGGCAAATGCAATTGAAAACACTGAAGCAGAATCTAAAATATGACTAAATAAAAGCAAAAGCTTGATAATGACTTTTTAAACAAATGACACAAACTAATATTGATCACTAAATATGCAAATCCTATAACTAAACAGTTAAACACTAATGATGCAATACTCTGTCCTAAGCTCTTTTATTCTATGATTAATTCCTAGTTCTATTCTGCAATTTAATTGAATGTCACAGAACTTATACTCAAAAAGTTATTGGTTTCTTGTTCAAAATAGTTCTTTTGAGGAAGAGTTCTGTTTATAAAATGATGAGGAGATTGCAGAGAGATTTCAGACCTTATAGTGATGTTGTCTTATGTTCCTATGGCTATGGATCAGTTGTAGTTTTTAGAACAAGAAGATGTTTGTGAATAATGAAGGCTGTCTTGTTAATCCTAACAACTAGAGTAATCTATTGTGCAATGGATGACAATTTGAATATGAGATGCAAGAGTAATGAGTTAATCTAAGAATGAACCTAAGATGCTACTAAACTAGAACAATGCTTGAACTATAAGTCATCATCAAACTTGAAATGAAGTAACTGATCATGAATTAAATGCAATGAAACTCCGGAGTTGTTCTAACTGTACTAACATGCATTAATCTACGAAGTTACACAATATGTTTGTTCATCATTAGTGATATTTTGGAAGAGTTCCTTATTTTGGAAGAGGTAGAACAATTCTGACTGTGTACTTGTATGCAATTGAAAGCAAATGAACTGAAAGCAAATGAAAAACTAAGTTATCACATCCATACCCTACTCGTCATTATGATGTCTTGGGCAAGCGTTTAAGAGTGAGATCAGAGATGATACTTAGTAAAAACACACAATTAAATCATTCATTATCATAGTCATGTCTTTAACTTCTTAAGGATGTCTTGGAAGAATTTCTTCTTGTGGAAGAGTGATTAGAACAAGTGTAACTTATGATAGTGAATAGAAAAAACTACAACTAACTCCTACAGTACTATAGCTATTCATCATTCATCATTATAATCTGTTGGAAGAGTGCCTTCTTGTGGAAGAGCTAGAATGAATATAACTACAGTAACTAGTTAAAACAATTATAAATTCAACTCCTAATTCTACAATACCATAGTCATTCAACATTCATCATTTTAATCTGTTGGAAGAGTGTCTTCTTGTGGAAGAGCTAGAATGAATACGACTACAGTAGCTTAAAACAAAACAAATTCAACTCCTAATCCTACAATACCATAGTCATTCAACATTCATCATTTTAATCTATTGGAAGAGTGTCTTCTTGTGGAAGAGCTAGAATGAATACGACTACAGTAGCTAAAACAAAAAAACTACCAATTCAAATGCAAAAACGTAAAGGCAGCTAGGAAAACTTATCTAATTTACGCAAAAGAAATCTGTGCAAGAGGCAGGGGCCCTCTACCACTTGACGGCATTCAACTCCAAGTTAAATCACGCCTTCAAAATAACTTTGTCTGCTCCATTAACGATGCAATAGTCTGAACATAACACTCTGTGTCTTTAAGGACGTAACATAGAGTTTTTAAACAAAATCTAGCAGCAAATCTAATAAAAATCTCTTACTTGCTCTCGGTCTACTCAAGAGTTTATAAAGCAAATGCAAGTAACAATAATTACAACAATTTAGGAATAATGTCTTTCCTTATCCGAATCATATTAGGAGTCTTTGAGGTGGCTACGTGAAGAAGAAAAGACATCTGGACTGAGACAGTCCTAGTAGGAGTCTTCCTTCATAAATGTGTTCCCACGTGCATAACCGTACCCATAATCCATTTCTTCCTCCATGATGAGCAACGAACCATGTAGACAGGACGTGGATCATGCCCATATGCGGTTTTTCTCAAGAGGCCACCTGGAACATACTCAAACATGAAGGTAGTTGCAGAATCGCCGGTTAGCTACGGAATGTCTGCATTCTGCAGCTAGTTCCGGTCAAAATGCTTAACAATGGAAAAAATCACAAAATTCAACAAGTCAGTCATGTAAACCATTCTAGAAGTAATTTTAACTATATTTATTGATCAATTGGGTTTAAGATGGAAATGGACAAGGGAAAATGAGGTAAAAATGAGGTGAAGGAAAGCACAAATTTGAGGCTCAACATACCCCCACTGTTGTCTCTTTGCATGTCCTCATGCAAATTATCCTATGAATTCAGAGGCTTCTGCAAGGACATCTAATCCCCTTCTTCTTCTTTGTCTGGAAGCTAGAGGTCTTCTGGGTTTCCTGATAACAAGTTTGAACCTGAGGTTGGTGAGAGCCCTAATTAGCTTTTTGTTTCTTGTCTTCAACTTCTCATTGGTCCTCTCCACTTTGTCTATATGCAGGGATAAGGTTGAGTTCATATCAGTTTTGAGCTTGATTTGATCTTTGAGAATTTCATTCTCGTTTTTGATATGTCTATTCAACACTTCCAACTCATATCTATCCCTCCTTAATATATCTATTTCAGACAGTGGAGGACTGGGGGTTCTTTCTCTGCTTTCTGAAGTTGTCCTCTCTAAGGTTTCCACATAGTCATAAATTTCCTGTTGATCAGGATCAATTTCAGGGGTTCCTTCATAAAAATCCTCTTCATCATCCTCTTCAATGGGTGTTTCTTCATCTTCAATATTGATTACCCCTGTTTGTTTGATTGGTGTTTTCTTCAGTTTTCCCTTTAATCTGTGGCTTCTCCTAGGCCGAGAGGACCCCTCTCCTTTCTTTGTGACAGATTCCTTGATTATCTTTTCTTCCTTAAGTTGCCTCTTGATTCGAGTCAACTTCTCCAAAATGATTTCCTCACTGCTCTCTTGGGCTGGTTTGTCAGTTTCAACTTTTGAAGTCCTCCATTTCCTACTTCTCTTTGTGGGCTGTGGTTCAGGTGATGGTTCTTTTGCTTCTTCAAAATGATTTCTTATTAAGAAATCATCCCATGTATCATTTGTTTTAGCTAGATGATGTTCAATCAAGATTTTGACCAAACCATGATGATACAGGGTTGTCTCTAAAAATTGAACTCTTCTCTGAACACAGGAAGCCATCTTCTTCAGACTTTGAAGCAAGAAATATGGTAGGTTTAAATCTTCTCCCAGAAAATGCATCATTAGTCTGATGTGGTAGACATAAAATGTCCCATATCTACCCTCACATGTAACAAATTTTTGTAAAAGAAGTAAGATGTTTCTCCATTTTCTTTTCAATGCAGTACTGGGAATTCCTTTCTTGAATACACTAACATCCATATTTGGTGATTTTAAAATTTGTTTCCAGGAGTCATTGTGGAATTCCCTATTTTTAAACCATCTCTCCCAAGTTCTGGACAATCCTGTAGCCTCTGCAATAAAAACTTCAGTGACAGTAAACTTGACATCCCCTATTTCAACTTCGGTCCCTTGAAATGCTCTTGCGAATGTTTTTGTGACTTCCTTATGGAAGCCATTAAATTTTTCCAAAAATTGAAGCCATCCTATTTGTTGTAACATTTCCTTGCATTGTGGGTAACCTTCTAAATATTTTGAACCCACAGGTTCACTCCTTACAATTAAACCCATGATTTTTCAATATCAAATTAATACTCTTCTACCCACAAAACAATGTCTTTCACTTTCGGATTGAAATGACTTCAAGCTCTAAATGAAAATGGCTTCAATTTTGGAATGACATACCTCTAATTGATAATGAAAAATGCCTTCGAAACCTTGAACTGATATGCTTCTGTTGACAATTGAATGTCAGAGTGCTATGCCTTTGTTTAATGATGAAAACAGTTTCAAATTTCGAGCTGAAATGTCTTTGATTGAAAATGGCAGATGACTTTAGATTTCTTTTTGTGCAATACCTCTGGCTCTTAGTAGCAAAAGACTTCAAATTCAACGCTGCAACATCTCTGTCTCTGGTAACAATAGTCTTCAAACTGCAACACCTCTGTCTCTGGTAGCAAAAGTCTTCACATTCAATCACTACAACACCTCATGTCTCTGGTAACAAAAAGACTTCAAATTCAACACTAAAACATCTCTATCTCTGGTAACAACAGTCTTCAAACTCACACTGCTACAATTCTGTGTTGATAGTGAAAATGCTTCAAATTCCGTCCACAGTGATATGATATTTGCCCATGGGATCAAGTGACTTTGAGTCCTCACACTGTTATACTTCCAAATTTACCTCTTCTGCTCTGCTCTGCGTTTACAATGCTCAATGCTGTTCAAACTGATATCCTTTAGCTCTACTCCTAGTGATAATAATATCTCTGTCTTCGGAATGGAATACCGGCTACGGAATGAAGTTATGGCAAATGGTCATGGAATATAGTAGTGGAGTGCGGTGGAGGGATTGTATTAATTATTGAGGAGACGGCGGAGGATTTTACGACGGCAGAGGGAATCATCATCATTAAATGCTTTGGTTAAGAGCCGTGGAAAATTCAAATGCTTTGGCCATTTCACCGCTTAAATGCTATCGGATATGAAATTTGAAATGGAAGATTTTAATACAAAGTCTGTAGAGGGTTTGTTGGTGTTTGATCAATAAAAACAATTAAAACAACCTTTCGAATAATCCACAACTAAACTATGCTAAACTTTTATGAAATGCCATTGTTATTTTAAATTTGTTACCTCTGCCCTTTATTTGATTTTTGTAGCCTTTGTCTTCTCTGCTCATCTCTGGAGGAGTCTTCATAATTTTCTTGATGCTTTTGATTCATGAATACACTGAGTCACTTTGTTGTAATTCTGATGTCTGCTAGTTGATGCCTTCAGGATTTGTAGCTGTGGAAAGACTATCAGGCTGCAGAAAGGTTGATCAGCTGCAGAATGTCCACTGAGCTGCAGAATGTTCATGTAAAACACTTTAGTCATGAAAATGGGATGTTTTTGGAGTATGGGTGAAATGTTATGTGGTATGAATGAAAATGGATGATGGATTATGATATGTATGAAGTGGATAATGGAATGAAATGGATTCAGTTAAGGAACATAAGGGCTGTACTGCAATTCATGGCATATTTTTATTCACTTACAGCAAGATATCAAATTCTGTGTTTTGACATGAAAATGAGATGGATGGAAGATGGAATGATATGAATGAAATGTGGAATGGAGTGAAATATGAATGATGGATGAGATGGAGTATGGATGAATAAGTGAATGGAGTGAGATGAAATGAATCATAAGCACTATGGAACTGAACTTATGATTTTTATAACAGCTGCTTAGAAACAAAAAAAAATGGGAAAAGTTAGAGTGTCAGAGAGACTATGATTTTCACCCTATCTTTTCTGTATAAACATGCCAATCAATGATTGGTTTTCATGTTTATACCTTTATTTATTTTATTTCTTTTTATTTTTTTTTTAATTTTTTTTTTAATTTTTAATTTTTATTTTTCAAAAGAGAAATGCTTCAGAAAATTTAATCAAGTTGATGAAGAAGAGAGACTCTTCTTCATTAACTTCACATCATTATCTTCTTGGAACTTCTTGACAAACTCTTCTCTTGAGAGTGGCTTGTGGTATAGCTTCAGTCTATGACCATTCACAAGAAAAGTGACCTCCTCTTCATCTATAGTTCTGATTTTTACTGCCCCATTATCAAAAATTCGAACAATTTCATATGGACCAAGCCACTGTGTCTGAAATTTTCCTTGAAAATCCTTGAATTTTGAATCAAACAAGAGAGCCCAGTCTCCCTCTTTAAATTTCTTCTCCTTGATGTACTTGTCATGCCATCTAGCCCTTTGCTGTTGGACTAGACTTGTTTTCTGAACTGCATCTTGTCTGATCTCATCCAATTCATTAATTTTCTCCAGTCTATGCTTTTGTGCCTCCGTTAGATCAAGTCCTAGCTGAACTGCCATCTTGAATGTTTGAATTTGGAACTCTATAGGAAACAAAACTTGCTTCCCATAAACAAGCTCATAAGGAGTATGGCTTGTTGTGTTTCTCCATGTAGTTCTATAGGCCCACAAGGCTTCAGGAAGCCTATCTACCCAATCTCTTCTATGTAGATGAACAGTCTTTGTTAGGATTCCTTCAATGAATTTATTAGTGGATTCCACTTGACCATTTGCTTGTGGATGATAAGGAGTAGATGTTCTATGTCTGATTTTTTAATTCTCCATCATTTGCTCCACTAGCCTTGATGTAAATTGAGCTCCTTGATCTGTAACAATTTCCCTTGGGACACCAAAACGAGTGAAAATATCCTAAAAAAGAAAAGTAATTACAGATGATTCATTAGCAACAAGTAATGGTTTAGCTTCTACCCACTTAGTAACATAATCAGTGCAAACTAATATGTATTTCTTTTGTCTTGATGGAGGACTAATAGGTCCTACAAAATCCAAAGCCCATTTTTCAAAAGGTTCAATGTGTACCTGAGGTTGTAATGGCATCTCACCTGAAGGAGAAGGTTTCCTTACCCTTTGGCAACTGGCCACATCACATACGTACGACCGTCCTTACCATTCCCCGTCCCGCACAATGGAGGACCCATAATGTGACCTGTGAACACTGTCATGCACTGAAAACATCATCATTGCATCCCTCCGAGTATGAGCTTCATTTCCCCTTGAGACATCTCCTTGCAAAATCCATGAAAAACAGCTCTTTTTGCATTGGCGCGGGTAGACAGTTCAGTACTCGCGCCACTCAGGGAAATCCTGTAAAGAGGTCGCGCCACTTGGCGCTCTGTCATAGAGCAGTAATCGCGCCACCCATTTTAGGGACTGTTTTTTATATATGGATGGCGGAAGTTGAGTTCAAACAAACTCACAACCACTGCCTATCTTGAGTTGGGAGGTTTGGCTACGTGAGTTCTATGGAAGGGAAGTAGTTTTGCCACCTTCTATGGAACCTTCCTTGTTGATAGGGCCAATCCCATAATAATAGGGATCCCAACTCCCTCCTTCCCCATCTATATAAGCTTGCTCAGATCCATGGCAAGCTAGTCTTGAAGTGCTGAAGCTTTGCATCTCCTTATTCCCAAGTGCCTTTGTGCTGTAAAGAATCCCTTCTTTCCCTTAAGGCCCATTAAGCAAGGAGACCATTGTTACGAGACTCTGGAGAGGTTTCCCTTTCCTTGGCGAGCTTTACGAGACTCCTCAAAAAGAAAAGTAATTACAGATGCTTCATTAGCAACAAGTAATGGTTTAGCTTCTACCCACTTAGTAACATAATCAGTGCAAAATAATATATATTTCTTTTGTCTTGATGGAGGACTAATAGGTCCTACAAAATCCAATGCCCATTTTTCAAAAGGTTCAATGTGTACCTGAGGTTGTAATGGCATCTCACCTGAAGGAGAAGGTTTCCCTACCCTTTGGCAACTGTCACACCTTTTGACATACTCCCTTGCATCTTTAAACAAAGATGGCCAATAATATCCTAAGTTAAGGATCTTATAGGTTGTCCTCTTATCTACAAAGTGTCCGCCACAAGGTTCATCATGACATGCCTTGAGAATTTCAGGCATCTCATCTTCACGAACACACCTTCTAATAATCAAATCTGGACCTGTCTTGTACAACTCATTAGCGACCCTTGAATATCTTGCACTATCATTAATGATTTTTCTTTTATCCCTTGCATTCATAATTGAAGGAAATTTTCCTGAAACTAAATAATTGGCAATATCAGCAAACCATGGAGTTTGAGTAGAGATTGCAAAAAGATATTCATCAAGAAATTGATCTTCAACCGGAGTGTCATCTTTAATATTTTGAATTCTAGACAGGAAATCAGCCACAGTGTTTTGTTTTCCAGGCCTATCTAGAATAGTAATGTTGAATTCTTGCAATAATAACAACCATCTTATAACTCTTCCATTAGTGATTGATTTATTCATTAAGTATCTAATTGCAGAATGATCAGTATGAATAAAAGTTTCATAGCCTGTTATATAGTGTCTAAACTTGTTAATGGCATGAACAACAGCTAAAAACTCTTTTTCAGTTACAGTATAGTTTAACTCTGCAGGAGTCAAATTTTTACTGATATAATAGATGGCATAGGGAATTAAATCTTTCTGTCCCAATACTGCTCCTAGAGTTGTATCAGAAGCATCTGTCGAGATATGAAAAGGTAACTTCCAGTTAGGTCCCCTTAATATAGGTGCTTCAGAAATTTTGGTTTTTAGGGTTTCAAAAGCTAACTGGCAATCAGAAGTCCACTTAAATTCACAATCTTTGGTGAGTAATTTGAAGAGAGGAGATGCTATTTTGGTGAAGTTTTCTATAAATCTCCGATAATACCCCGTAAATCCTAGAAAACTTCTAACATCTCTTTGACAACTTGGAATGGATAGGTTAGAAATAACTTCAACTTTCGCCTCATCAACTCTAATCCCATCCCCTGAAATGTGGTGCCCTAAAACAATACCTTCAGTGAAAATCATAAAACATTTTTCATGACAAAGAGAAAGGTTTGCTTCTTGACATCTTTTTAAGACTTTCTCCAAGTTTTCTAAAGCCCCTTCAAATGTATCCCCATAAACTGTAAAATCATCCATATACACCTCTACACAGTCATGTATTAGATCAGAAAAAATTCCTAATACTGCCCTTTGGAATGTTGCAGGTGCATTGCATAACCCAAATGGCAATACTCGGTAGGCATAGGTACCCCATGGACAAGTAAATGTGGTTTTATATTGGTCTTCAAGTGCTACTTGGATTTGATTGTAACCACTAAACCCATCTAGGAATGAAAAGTACTTTTTACCTGCTAATGTATCTAATACTTGATCTATGAAAGGTAAGGGAAAATGGTCCTTAAGAGTAGCTTTATTCAGTTCTCGGTAGTCAACACACACCCTCCATTTTCCATTTTTCTTAGGTACAATTACTAAAGGAGAAACCCACTGACTATTTGAAATAGGATAGATGAAGTTAACATTTAACAATTTTTGTAATTCTTCCTTGACAATTTCCCTAAGATTTGGATTCATCCGTCTTTGAGGCTGTCTAATTGGTTTGCAATTTTCCTCTATATAGATGTGATGAGTACAAGTCTTGGGACTTATCCCTTTCATGTCAGTGTATTCCCATGCATATGCAGAAGAATGTCTCTGTAATACTTTGACTAACTCTTCTTGTTGAGATTTTTCTAGGTTTTTGTTTATGTTCAAGGTTTTGCCTCGAAAAATTTCACTTGTAGAGCTGCCAAATTTGTCCATAGAATGAAGAGACATCTGCCTAGATGACAAGAACTCAATATTGGATCCCTCTTGAAATGATTCATGTTTATGTTCTAGAGAGGATTCAAAGTTTTCTAGAGTATTCAGAATTTGATTATCTTCACTAATTTCTGAAATTGTGAAGAGTGGTTGTAAATATTCTTCATCCTCTATCCATTGAGTGTCATCTAGTTCTGTAATTGTCCGAGCTGGAGGATATAAAGTGAATTTCTTTGTTGAACTACCATCAGAAATATACATATCATCGGACCTACAACTAATAAAAGCATCAGCTGTAGCCAACCAAGGTCTTCCTAGTATAACAGGATGGCCTCCTAGATTATTCTTGGGTGTTAGGATCATGAAATCCACAGGGTACTCCCAAGAGTCTAGGGACACTGGAATGTCTTCTATTACCCCATTTGGTCTGATCACAGATCTATCTGCTAATTGTAATAGTGTGGGTGTAAAGAGAAGATTAGGAAGTTTCAGTTTGTCCATGATTTGTCTACTCATGATATTTATCGCTGCTCCTAAGTCAATGAGTGTGTTTTGAATTTCAATTCCATTGATGTGAATTTTGACAACTGGATTTCCTGGGTCAAGGTACTTTGGAATAGTAATCTTACCCATCATAATGTCTGCTATTTGTCCTACCAGTTGAATTTTCTTGGTTTCTCTTATTCTTTTCTTCGTTGTCTTCATACTCAACTCCTTTATTGTTTTGGCTAAAATTGGGATTTCCTTGATGGCTTGCAATAATGGAATTTTAATGCAAACATTTCTCAATTCATCCAAGAAATCATAATTAGGCACTATTATTTGTTTTTCTACACCTTTGTCAATTTGTAATCTTTCCGGAAAGGGAGGTATAGAAGTAGATGTGGATGGTTGCTCTAATACTGGAGTTGGGCTTATTGGATCTTTTTGTTTCAGTTTTTCAATGTTTTGGCCTTGAAAGGATGTATCTTCCTCAAGACTTTTATTAACCCGTAGGGAGTCTTCCTCAGAATTATCTTGTTCTTGTATGATCACAGAAGGTTTCCTCTTCTCAAGTATCCTTCCAGATCTAAGTTGAACATCACTAAGGTCTAGAGGAGTAATTAAATAAGTTGGAAATTGTTGTCCTTCTATCATGTATGTATTCTGGGGGTTCTTATTATTGGGGTTTGGTATGGGCTGAGCTGGTAATTGATTGGATTTTTGAGGGAATGGTAATGGAAGTGGTTGATTTTGATGAGGTTGGTTCAGATGATGTTGTTGAGGATTTTGTTGAAAATTTTGTTGAAGATTTTGAGGAAAATTTTGTTGGGAATTTTGAGGATAAAAATGTGGATATGGTGGATAGGATGGTGGATACTGATAATATGGAGAATATCTTCCATAGGGTCCTTGTGATCCTTGTGCCCAAGCTTGAGATTGATTTTGAAATTGGGGCCAAGGTTGCTGCCAAGAATTCCAAGGTGGAGGTTGATTATACATTTGATCATGGAATCCTTGTGTCTGAGATCCCTGCCAAGGTCTTTTAGATACAAAGTTAAGAGATTCTGTGGAGTCTGTAGGAGTTTCTTCCTGAAAAACAGCCTTGAGACCAGGAAGAGAAGGACAATTCTTGGTCTCATGTTTCTCAGAACAAATAACACAGGTTTCTACAACTCTTACATCTAGAGGACACTCTCTCAAGGCATGTTTCTTCCTACATTTGGGACAAAAGATTGCCAAGGCATCAGATTTAGCCTTTTGTTTGTTTTGTATCTTGAGGGTGTCTATTTGTTCACTAAGACTCCCTAAGATGTCAGATTTAAAATCATCAAGCATGTGTCCTATTTCTGATCTACTTACTGTCCCAGAAGAAGATTTACTTGCTCTTGCAAGAGCAGGATCTCTTGGACCTTTGACAGTTTTGGATTTCCCTCTGGAAAGGTTGATACATAACTCAGATATTTCATGTAATGTGAGTTGTGATATATCCCCTTTTCCCATCATGTTAAGGATATCCAACCATTCATCCCTAATTGTTTTCAACAAAAGAGCTTTTAAAGTGTCTTGATCTAGGTTTTCCATTTGTGCCCTTTTATGTTGTATTTAAATCTTTCCAACAAATCTTCTAAGTTTTCATCTTCTTTTTGTAACATCTTGAACACTTCTTCCTTATGATTAACCGGCATACAATAATCCAAGTATCTCTCTAGAAATGTGTGTTTCATGTCTTCCCATGTCCTAATGGAACTACTGCTTAAGCTCATAAACCACTTCAATGATGCTCCTTTCAGAGTTGAAGGAAATAATTTCAATTTTTGGGCATCTTGAAGGTAGTCATAAGTCCTACACAGTACTTCAAATTCGAATAAGAAAGTTTCAGGATCCTCGGTTTTAAGTCCATAGAAGTTCGGAAGGACAGAAGGTGAAATGTTTTTCATGGTTGTATTGGTTTCTTCATCAAGTATAGGGAACCCAAAAGAGCTTCCTATTCTACCTCTTCCTCCATCCGCACCTCTACCTCCTCTTCCTCCTTCTCCTCTACCTCTACCTCTACCTCCTCCAAATAATGTGTGTTCTCCATTAACAACTCCTCCTCCTCCTTCTTCTGCCATGGTTGACTCTCCTGTGGAAGTAGAAAGTTTTGTATCCTCAACAAGAGTTTTTGGATCTTCTTCTATGGCAGGTTCAGTGGATGAAGTGGAAGGTTTCTCTAATGAAATAGGTGACCTTAGATCTTCTAGAAGTTCAGGATCAGTAAAGGATGGAATATGGGTTTGAGTTGAAGGTGTACTAGCTCTGGATCTAGATGAAACAAGTGGTGTTCTAGATATCAAACTTCTGCCTCTACTGCTTATAAATCTTCCCCTTGAATCTCTCTCCCTACGCATAAAACTATTTTTGGATGCTAAGAAACAAAGGTTACCTAGTTTTCACTTCCCCGGCAACGACGCCAAAATGTTGGGTCTCAGTCTAGTCTCCTAAACTGAGCTCATTTAATTGTCAACCATGATTTGTAAACTGCTGAAGTGAAGTGTACCATATGTACCTAGGTGTTTGTTTCCTAGTGCGTTGTGTGTAGTGTGTTGTGATGTTTTTGGTCTTTTATGTTGATTTATGATGTTTTTGGTATTTTGATGTTTTATGCTCACAATGAAAATGTCTAGAAAACTATTGGAAAGAAGTTGGTGGTCAAAAACAGAGTTAAGCCTAATGTATGGAATGGCAAATGCAATTGAAAACACTGAAGCAGAATCTAAACTATGACTAAATAAAAGAAAAAGCTTGATAATGACTTTTTAAACAAATGACACAAACTAATCTTGAGAAATGATCACTAAATATGCAAATCCTCTAACTAAACAGTTAAACACTAATGATGCAATACTCTGTCCTAGGCTCTTTTATTCTATGATTAATTCCTAGTTCTATTCCGCAATTTAATTGAATGTCACAGAACTTATACTCAAAAAGTTATTGGTTTCTTGTTCAAAATAGTTCTTTTGAGGAAGAGCTCTGTTTATAAAATGATGAGGAGATTGCAGAGAGATTTCAGACCTTATAGTGATGTTGTCTTCTATTCCTATGGCTATGGATCAGTTGTAGTTTTTAGAACAAGAAGATGTTTGTGAATAATGAAGGCTGTCTTGTTAATCCTAACAACTAGAGTAATCTATTGTGCAATGGATGAAAATTTGAATATGAGATGCAAGTGCAATGAGTTAATCTAAGAATGAACCTAAGATGCTACTAAACTAGAACAATGCTTGAACTATAAGTCTCCGGAGTTGTTCTAACTGTACTAACATGCATTAATCTATGAAGTTACACAATCTGTTTGTTCATCATTAGTGATATTTTGGAAGAGTTCCTTCTTTTGGAAGGGATAGAACAATTCTAACTGTGTAATTGTATGCAATTGAAAGCAAATGAACTGAAAGCAAATGAAAAACTAAGTTATCACATCCATACCCTACTCGTCATTATGATATCTTGGGCAAGCGTTTAAGAGCAAGATCAGAGATGATACTTAGTACAAACAAACAACTAAACCTTTCATTATCACGGTCATGTCTTGAACTTCTTAAGGATGTATTGGAAGAATTTCTTCTTGTGGAAGAGTGATTAGAACAAGTGTAACTGTGATAGTGAATAGCAAAAACTACAACTAATTCCTACAGTACTATAGCTATTCATCATTCATCATTATAATCTATTGGAAGAATGTCTTCTTGTGGAAGAGCTGGAATGAATATAACTACAGTAGCTAGTTAAAACAAATACAAATTCAACTCCTAATCCTACAATACCATAGTCATTCAACATTCATCATTTTAATCTGTTGGAATAGTGTCTTCTTGTGGAAGAGCTAGAACGAATATGACTACAGAAGCTAGTTAAAACAACTACAATTTCAACTCCTATCCTACAATACCATAGTCATTCAACATTCATCATTTTAATCTATTGGAAGAGTGTCTTCTTGTGGAAGAGCTAGAACGAATATGACTACAGTAGCTAAAACAAAACAACTACCAATTCAAATGCAAGACATAAAGGCAGCTAGGAAAAACTTATCTAATTTACGCAAAAGAAATCCGTGCAAGAGGCACAGGCCCTCTACCACTTGACGGCATTCAACTCCAAATTAAATCACGCCTTCAAAATAAATTTGTCTGCTCCATTAACGATGCAATAGTCTGAACATAACACTCTGTGTCTTCAAGGACGTAACACAGAGTTTAAACAAAATCTAACAGCAAATCTAACACAAAATCTCTCCCACATAGCTCTCGGTCTCCCAAGAGTTTATAAAGCAAATGCACGTAAAAATAATTACAAAAATTTAGGAACAATGTCTTTCCTTATCCAAATCACGTTAGAACTCTTTGAAGTGGCTGCGTGAAGAAGAAAAGACATCTGGACTGAGACAGTCCTAGTAGGAGTCTTCCTTCATAAATGTGTTCCCACGTGCATAACCGTACCCAGAATCCATTTCTTCCTCCATGATGAGCAACAAACCATGTAGACAGGACGTGGATCATGCCCATATGCGGAT
>JAXQQM020088551.1:0-31878 GCA_034641835.2 Pinus albicaulis | reverse complement strand
GTGTTGGGGGTTCCCATGTTTTTAGCCGGATTGGCAAAGACCAAAGATGAGACAACATCAAACCACTTCAAACCTCGGGATCTATCCCTCACAGGTCCGGAGAGGGATCTCTACATGTTGGCAAAAATTTATGTCTTGAGCTCAAGTTTAGATGTTAGGCTAGTTATAGGCACGGGGTTCCTTTGTTCGATTGTTTTTTTAGTTCTTGGTCATCATGAATGAAGGGTTCAATATAAGACAAGGATGAGCAAAGAGGATTTAGGCAGAGGTGAAGTATTCTAGGGAGCATTCAAAACCATTGGGCAATGGAGTCAGGAAAGGATTTGCTTGCTAATCAATATGCAGGCTTTCATTTGGGCTAGTCATCTAAAACATTGGATCTTAAAGATGATAGTGTGGTATGGAATGGTAAGGGAGGAGAAAACAATAAAGATTTAGAGCACAAAGTTAAAGACCTGAGATCAGAGAGAGACTTTGAACTCTCAATGCTTCAGCCTCCAGCTTGAGGGATCTTAGAAAGGCCAGCTGGTTGCACAAGGATCCTAGTGGACAGGGCTAACTCTAATCCCCAGTGTTCCCAAATCTTCCAGCTAAATCCTAACAAGAACATCTAAGAATAGATTCATTTAATTCATACATCAGCTAGCAGGAAATAACATCCACTACACTAGTTAAATCATACACTGGTTAAATCAAGCGAAATCAATTCTTAGATAACACATTTATTAGAAAATGTCAATGCGAGGAAATGACTTATAGAGGTACCTAACAAAGGTAAATCTTTATGCCAATATTCTGATGCAAGCCAGTAGAAACGAAATGAAATGAATTAAAACACAGAGATAGGAAAACATCACCGCTGCTTTAGATCAAGATCCAAATAAATGTGCTTGTCATATTAAAAAGCAATACCAGTCAAGTACAACATTGCCAATAGCTGGATACTCAATCTGAAATCATCTTCCTCAGCCTATCTTACTACTTTACACAGAGACTATGTCTCAAAATAAACAACTTCCAATTCTCTGATAACTGATCAACAACCATTACAATGAGTTTCATCATGAATTTATAGCTCCAGTGGAGTGGAGAAGGTAGGTGAAACACTAAATGAAGAATTAAACTCAAACAAGAAAGAGGGCCGAAGCCCATTCTGTTTAAACCCTGTGCATTTATCCCTGGCACTCTTTCGGATGCAAGAGTGGTCTTCTCCAGGCTTCCATTTACTCTGGTATGTCTCTGATGTACTTTGGCTACAGTACTTTGTAGTAATTCTGGTGATTTAAACAAAAAACATAGAATCATGGCGCTAAGAACTGCCATACTGTGCAACAAATGCTTAGCATAGGACTGCTGTAGGGGGGGGGGACTTCACTTGGACACAATGTAGACTGAAACAATAATGTGTACCGTGTCCCTGCTCAGGAAGAAACATTATGCTGATTTGAAACCCTAATAGCATTGTTTTTTGTGCGCTGGACCTTCCATGCAATCCATGATGTTTTGAACTGGTACCTTTGCCTTCTAAAATCCCTGAAAAAACTCAAAAATATTCTATTTCTTGCCTCGAACTCTCTCTTGCTCCCATACTGTCTTTGTTTATGCAATCCGAGCTTTAATGGTGCTAGAGACGGTTTTCAGAGTTTGAAATCTGTCCTTTGATAAAATTTATGATGCAGACACCTTTCCGGACATTTTTCTGTAAAACCAGGCTCTAAATTCAGCTCCTTCTGTGCACTGTGCCTTTACAATAGCGCATATGAATCATGGCGGTTTTCCGCATGCCTATAACCCTGCAAAACACGAAAAAAAATTAAGAAAACCATGCATGGAGAGGGTGGTGTGGATGACTGCGGAAACGATGACGTGATATGGTGGACGGCGATGCATGCATAGGATATTAAGGAGGAAAAACGTGTAACAGTGAGAAATGCACTAGGCAACGTCGAGTTAGAAATTTCATGGAAAAACATTAAAACTTTGACCTTGGAATGGAATTATATAGGGGGAAGATGAGAAAACGACGGACACATGTGGAAAAATGACGTGGCAGTTTGGGGTTAACGACGGGCGTGAGAACAAATCTAGACCGTTCGATCTCGGGAGGAGATCGATGGTGGAAAACACATCGGAGGGCGATGGACAGTGGGCCAGGGGTACAGATGCCTTGGATTAATCTCCGCGCAACTTCATGGAGTGATCACCATTAGATGGGCGATTTCAGATCGGACGAATGATATGTATATCGCTCCGTGTCTTGCGCCAAACGATAATGCGCGATGAGCGGGCAGTTTTGAAATAGTGTCGCTGCCACGCATCGCGCGATGAGTGGAATCGCTGGCCAATCAGAAAATACTGCCTACCTTCCAACAACAGTGCGATAGAAACCGGTGGTTTATGAACAGTGCGCGGGGACCACCGGGGCGGGTAAAATACGGACCATTGGTCTGGCGGTTAAATGGACGGTGGAGATGTGGTCGGAGAGGTGAACGGGCAGAATGGTGGATGCTATGGGACCGCGACGACCATCCGATCTGTACAGATCGACGGTTTTAACCGCTCCTGATATATTTTTTCAATAAGCGCCTTTTTCCTTGGCGCCTGGTCTCAGCACTGGGTCATGTGGGGGGGGAAATAGTTCAGGGGCTAGCCCGGGAGGGGCTAGGCCTGTTACAAAGGTGGGAAATGGGTTTTCTGGCTCGTTTTTAATGAAAATCAAAGCCAGAAAGGGGTAACGATAAGAGGAAAAAGGAGTTTTTAGGCCGAACAAAGGGTGTTCGTGAGGCTTAGAAGGGAAGAAGGGTGATTTAAAAGATTTAGGATGGATTTGGGAGGGGGTGAGAGGGGAATTTATACACAGGGGAAAAAGGGTTAACTGGGATATTTTGCAGGGGACAAGGGGCAAATATAGACTTTGGAGCACAGCTTTTGCAATTAGTGAGACCTTATAAAGGGGGTCAGCAGAGGGAAATTTATCAAAGGAAAAGGCACAGGAGACTTCAAGGATGATGTGTCTTCAGGGGAGATGCATTCCTTGAAGGCTCAACAAAAATTTAGCCCCCTACTTTGCTTGTCAAAAATTTATAGGGTGGCTAACAGTGGCTCCACATGGGGATGGCTTCTTCTTGAAGGAGTCAAGAATTCAGAGAATAGATCTTTGGAGTAGGCCAGATGCCTGCTACTTGAGCCATCTTTCTTCTTCGATTTTCAGCTGCCACAATTGTGAAGACATCGATTTAGCAGAAAAAATTTCCCAATCAATCTACCTACCCATTCTACATTCCTAGCATTTTTTCTTCTAGGGTGCCTTTGAGCTAGCAGATCCTTTACATCTTTTTTTTATTTTTTACAAAAAAGAAAATAACCTATTCTATTTCTACCCTTATTAATCCATGAGACCAGATTAAACTGTTGGTCTCATATGTTTCTCTACCTAATCTAATATCTGCTGGGATTAGATTGTCCAGCAGATTTCTTCTCTACATTCTACAACAGAAATTTAAAAACAGACAAACTAGGATTAGACAGTCTAGTTTGATGTGGATCCAAGGCATAAAGACAGTTGCACATGGACAGAACTTTGCAGAAAATTGAAAACAAAATCTTGAAGGCTTGAAATCTGAAGTTTGAAGCATCCTTCTTTCTTTTGTGACTCAAGTTTTGAGCTTGTTAGAGTCACTTTCCTCTTTTTTTTTTAATTCCAGCTCTGGTTTTGGGCTTGTTAGAGCTGACTCTTTTTTCTTCTTTGCTGGTCCAGGTTTTGGGCATGTTTGAACCAGCTAT
Organism: Pinus albicaulis; assembly: GCA_034641835.2. Classification (NCBI taxonomy): domain Eukaryota; kingdom Viridiplantae; phylum Streptophyta; class Pinopsida; order Pinales; family Pinaceae; genus Pinus; species Pinus albicaulis. Next base: position 28,095 of record JAXQQM020088551.1, on the reverse strand, counting down.
ATTTGCTTTCTTTGGCTCAAGTTTTGATCATATTAGAGACAATCTTTTCACTTCAGAAGTTCATGTTTTGAGCATGTATAAACCTATCCCTTTCTCTTTTTTCTTTTTTTTTGAACAATTTCTCTTTTTCTTGAAAACAAACACTGCAATGGTATGTACAATGGAAATGGAAACTGGAAATTGGAAATCAGCAGAAGTAGTGTTTGAGCATCCTGCCATTGACAGGACCCCCAAACATCTCTGTACCATCTAACGCTTGTAGAAAAAGGCATTTGGACCCACTGTGGCCTGGATGATGTAGGGACCTTGCCACAAACTGTCAAAATTTCCGTGCTTTCCTTTGTCCTCTCTCCTTGAGTCCCACTTCAGAACTTTATCTCCAATTTTCAAATCAGAGGCCTTATTTCTTTTGTCAAATAACTTCTTTATATTTTCCTGAACCTTCACAGCTTTGTTGTAGACCTCCTCCCTTGTTTGCTGGAGATGAATTTTCTGGTTTATTCTCCTCACCATGCTATATTCTTCTATTTGTATCTCTTGAACAAGTTTAATCACTGGTATTTCGAGGCTGGTGGGAAACACTGCTTCTGTCCCATAGAAAATCTGATATGGCGACATGCCAATGGATTTCTTTGTTGTAAGCCTGTCAGCCCACAGGGCATGCACTAACTTGTTATGCCATGACTTTTGGTTCTCTTCCAGCAACTTTTTGATGATGGTCACCAGGCTCTTGTTTGATGATTCAGCTAATCCATTACCTTGAGGGTAATAGGCATTTGAATGACTGAGTGCTATTTGACACCTGTGACAAAAATAAACCATTTTCTTGGACCCGAAAGCAGCAACATTATCAGCGATTATTTTCCTTGGGCAGCCAAACCGAGAGAGGATATGACCTTCTAGAAACCTAATAATGACTGAATCTATGGCATTCCTAGTAGGTATGGCCTCTATCCACTTAGTGAAGTAGTCTGTGGCTGTTAAGATCCATTTGTGTTGTGCAGAAGAAGCAGGGTGAATTTCTCCTATGAAATCTAGGCCCTATTGCATAAAGGGACCTTCAACGGTGATGGGTTGTAGAGGTAAGGGGAGGAGTTTTCTTTTGCCTTCAAAAATCTGGCATTTGTGGTAGGCAATTACCATCTTATGGATATCATTGAAGAGTGTAGGCCAATAGTAGCTAGCTCGAAGTATTTTGTTTGCAGTGGCTTTCCAGTTCAGGTGACCTCCACACTCTCCTGCATGGAATTATTGTTTAATCGTTTCTGCTTCAGACTCAGGAAAACATTTAAGCAATAGGCCATTTGCATTTTTCCAGTATAATCCTTCATTCATTATGCAATAGCTTCTGGCTTTTAGCTTTAAGAATCTGGCCTTGGTCTTTGATAGTTCAGGAGGGGCATTGAGGTGTGTAAGCACATACGAGAATGTCGAATACCAATGTGTTGGCGAGAAGTCAGGTCTCGCGGACAAGACCTAGGTTCAAGAGTTGTGGCCAACAAAGGGGTCCGGTGTAGTCTAGGAACACGCCGGCATTTTCACCCTACTCTGGAGAGCAGTGCGTCTCACTCGAGGCGTGCCGCAACCACATGCAGAAGGGGATGAGATCAATGGCAAGAAACAAACCCGCAACTAATGAAGGGCAGTGCATCCATTACATATACAGAGTTATATACGCAAGATCACTTAATAAGCATTCAGACATTTGCAAATAAAATTTTAAACCAGCATAAACACATTACAAGCACATAAACATCTTATTGAGACAGCAACCTTCCATTGTATTAATCTCTTGGCAAAACACATGATTACATGGCATTCTCACTGATCGATTACAAATCTGATACAGATGGATTTCGAAACAGAAAGGCAGAATGGAGAAGATGAGGAACCATGGGAAGGACATGCATGATTCTTCCACAATCGCTCTGTGCATCTTTCCCTGTCTCGAGCCTCGCAACCTCTTCAGCATCCTCTTTGTTTCAGCCGGGTGACTGTTATTTATTCACCCGCTCTTGCGACTATCAGTTCCTCTGTGTCTTTACTTCAGCTTCTCCCGGCTTCTCTCCTGTTATCTGCGTGTTCCACTTTCTGTCTTCTGCTGTGTGTTTCCTTCATCTGCACTTGTCCCTGTTCTATCTCCAGCTATCGCATGCTTCCGCGCCACCTTGATAGCTCCGCGACTCCTGGTAGTTGCGGCGCGGTCGCGGTTGCCATGTGTCTTCATTCCGCAACTCAAAAAGGTCAAAATTCAAAATGTCTTAGCCAAGACTTCAAAAACTAAACAAAAACAAGGGCCCCAACAGGCCCCGACCACAATTCCTTGACTCGTCCCCGAGTCAATCACAAATAACAGTCTCCACTTCCATTGCCCCGCTGGCTCCCGTGCTCTGTTCTGCTGTGCCTTCACCCTGCGCCCTTTCCTGCTGTGCTCCGCCATGTGGTTGTTCAAACAAGGGCCCCAACTCCGGGACCCTGCGGAGCGCTATATCTCTAAGCCCGGTGAAGTCCGCCACCGCTTGCTGCCATTCCTGCATAAGCAAGTCGGCTTCTTCAGAGATCCCGGTGGCGGCAGCCTCCTCTATAGGCGTCAGGACAGCCCCGAACAGCGTGGCAAGTTGGGCCTCGGCCTTGGCATCCAGCTGTTGTATGGATTCGGCACGTGCTCGAATGGGCGGGCGGATTTCCCGAATGACTTGCTTGGCCGCTGCCGAGTCGGCCTCAGTCTGTTGCATTTGAATTTCAAGCTCGTCCGCCTGGGCATAGAGCTGATCTAACCGTGCTGGGTCCGCGGTTTCCTAAATTTCACGGGAAATTTGTTGCAGCTGGGCAGAGATAGGCTGCGTCTTGACAGTGAGAGCGAGTGAGCACTCCTGCAAACTTCGTAGAAGGGCATAAGCCTCGCCCGCAGTGGAACGGAGAGTCGCCTGCATACTAACTGCCTGAGTCTGCTTGGCAGTCACCTGTTCTGAGTGAACATTCTGTAGATCCGGAAGGGTAGGCCGTGCGGCTAACGCCGCTTGGAGTTCCTGGTTCTCCCTGCAAACATCAGTGAAAACAGTCCGGAGGTGGTGAACCTGGATTTCTACACTGTCCTCCGCTATATTGGCAGGGAGTGGGGCATAATGAGCCCTTGCAGCGGGCCATAAGTCGGAGAACACCTGAGCAGCAATGGTGACCTGCTCCTGTAGGTAGGTCTTCTCCCTATTCAGCTGATCGCACTGTTCAGTAAGCGTTGTGATCTGTTGGTGTTGCTCAGTACACCGCTGCTGCAGCTTTGAATGAATCTGTTCGGCCCTTAGGGCCGCCCGCTGAATGAGTAGGTACAGCTGCCCTGTACCCCATGGTTCTGCATTGGTCATGCTGGGAGCACCCTGCTCCGGCATCTGTTCCTGCGAAGGTTGGCCATTGGCCACTGATCGGTTTGAGGTCTCAGGAGGATGGACCGGCGTCTGTTGCTGCATTGAGGTGGCCATATCGGACTCCAGTCGGTCTTGCTGCGTGGTCTAGTCTAGGGCAGGGTCAGCCGAATCATCCCCAACAGTGGCCAGCCGGGTAGATATCGTGGAGACAGGATCCTGGGGTGTGGCCACGGGGTCAACCAGTGGTACTACGGCTTCAGTACTGGAGGTGACTTCCACCCCGTGGTCACCTCCGAAAAGTCCCCGGATGAGAGGATCTGATACAGTGGCTGATGAGTTGGAGGGATTGGAGGAGGTGGCAGGTGGATGGCCGGTGGAGGGGGCAGTGGACGGGGTGAAAGAGGTATGGGGGAGGCGAATGTTGAGGAACTCTGACGGATCGATCAGAGGTTCCTCCAGAATCAAAGTCGCTGCGAGCGGAGTGGAGGGTGGGTCATCGTCAGTAAGATCCACCACTGGATCTGTTACAGCAATGCGGGCCCTCTTGGATGGAGGGGGGTCTGATGGATCAGGTTCTGGGCCCGTTTTGCCCATTAGTGTGATGATAGGGGTGGTAGAGGTGAATAGGTTGGTGGGGATGGGGGAAGTGAGAGGGGCGGTATTGGAGGGAGCCAGAGACCGACCGATCTGAAATTCAGAAAATGAGGGAAATAAAGGGGCACCACTTGAAGCAACTTGGGTTACCACGTTAAGGTGTCGTACCTGGGCATTAAGGTGTTGTACGATAGGGACCAGTGATTCGGGCAGGTCCGGTGCGGTCTCAGCTGTATCCTGCGGAGGTCTCGCCGCAACCTATGAGGACCCCGCTGCCCCTGTCTCAGCAGGCCGCTGCGCCGGCATCATCCGCTCAAAGTTGTATCGGGTGATCCCGTCGCGGATGTGCTTGGTGACCCCCGGCCATGCAGAGACCTCACGGTGAAAGGTGTCATCATTCAACTGTAATCTGAGGGGTGCCATGTGGAAGGTGGTGTCCGACACGCAAGTTGGGCGGAGGTAAGTGTGCCTATGGCTTACCCCGAACCATACCTGCTTACTATACTCATCCAACAGGTGCCTGGGCACCCATTGCTGGTTAGCCACCACATCTGTCATCAACCCGTACCACGCCCGAAACGCTTCCGCGTTCACCTGTTTGGTGCTGGGGTCCGAGGACACCTGCTAGGGGGTGTATTTCATCGCGAGAGGCTGGCTCGCGGTAGTCTCCACCGGCATCCGGACAGGAGGAAGGTGCCATTTCCACATGGCGAAAGCTAAAATCAAGTAACCGTAAATGAAACTGGTGGTACGCTTGTAGTTCTCTTTGCAGGCCGCGAAGAGTTCTTTTAACACAAAAGAGAACCAATTCAACCTGACGCCCTGGATGCAGTGCTTTGAAATGGAGATTGTATCCAGGGTGCACTCTCCCTTCGTATAGTGCCGCATCGTCTTGCTAGCGATAAGGTAGCAAGCGAACCGAATTTTTGGTTTATTGATCAAATAAATTTTGGCACCTTTGTCCCCCCGGCGAGTGCCATACTTGGTGTACAGGTCTGAGTCACCCGACTTTCGGGCGCGCTTAGAAGAGGTCTGGCCAGCAGCGGAGACATCTGCACCATTTTGAGACAGCCCTGTAAGCCGATGAATGTCTTCGGCATGAATTGGGATTTCCTCATTGAGCCACAGGGACCCATTCTGTATCCGACTAAGGAGGAACCGGGTGCATTGCAGGGCCGGTCCCGTTGTTCCAAAAACTGGAAGAGTCCTTAAATTCATCAAGGACGATTGCTGGAGGCCCCTGTATTCTTGGCGCATTCGGCTGTTGGAGCTGCTGCCTGGCGTGTAGTGGTGCTCCATGTAGGTCTGCCAATGGAGGTGGGGGAATTCAGCCGGGTCAGACAGGTTGGCGTCCATACACGCTGCATTGTCATACTTGCCAACCAGTGACTCTACGCGGTGGATTCGGTTGTCCAACACTGGTTCAGGGACGGATAAGAGAGCCCTCGGCATCTTGGCGCGGCGCTGGTAAACTTGGAGAATTCTTCGGGAGCTTCCTTCGAGGTGCGGAGTGCTTTGAGGCTTCAACTGCTCTGGAGTCGCTCCACTTGCCAAATTGAACTGGTCCGTCATTCTCGAGCGATTAGTCTCCATGCAAGTTATGGCATTCTCTGGCACGAGCGGAGTTGATGAGACTCCATAACGGCAATTAATTCTTGCTATCCTTCTTGCCTGCGATAATCGTGCGATCAATTGCATGCATGTATGTAATCTGACAATTGCTGACGGCGTCATGGGAAGATGGGCGGACGCGATGGCGGAGGGTACTGTGGGTGATGGCAAATGATTATGGTATGATTACTGTCTACTTATGGTAATTTATGACGCAAATCTGAGCGATCCTACGGACTGACAAAAGGACTGATGGAAATGACGTGGACTAACACTGGCACGGGGATGGATCCTACACGGACGACACGCTGGACTGGCGCTGTGACACGCTGGACTGGTCAGCCCCGACCACAATCGGTTGCGGTGAGGTACCCGCAACTGACCGGTTATTGGACAGATTACCTATGAACGGAAAAGACTTCCTATGCTCATCCCGGTTGCAGGAGAGTTATTCGACTAAGCTACTCTACGGGTTCTCTCGGTTGCGAGAGTTATTGATGAGAAGTGAAAGGTACCTACTCCTGGTAGGGTTTCAGGCATGCGTCATTCACCCACCCAGGGAGAACTGTACCGTCCAGCTGTGCCAACCGAATGGCTCTTGAGTCGCGGATCTCGATGACAAAGTAGGGTCCCAACCAGTGCATCTGGAGCTTGCCTGGAAACTTCTGGAACCGGCTATCATATAAGAGAACTTTGCCGCCAACTTGGAAGGCTTTGGTTTTGATGTGGCGGTCGTGCCACGCTTTCTGCCTGGCCTTCTGAACCTTCTGGTGGAATTCTTCCAGGAATCGGGCCTCGTCCAGCTCCTGCAGCTCCTGGAGGCGTTCCCGAAGTGACTCCTCTTCTGAGAAGTGAAGAGACGTTGCGATCAGAAGACTGGGTACCGTGAACTCGGCGGGAATCACAGCTTCCCGGCCATACACCAACTGGAATGGTGTCTGGTTGGTTAAACGTTTCACCGTGGTTCGGTAGGCCCACAACGCCGCTGGGAGGCGCTCGTCCCAGTCGTCGCGCTGAGCATTGCAAATTTTAGTCAAGCCTTTTTCGAAAATCTTGTTGAATGCTTCCACGGTACCATTGGCCTGCGGGTGGTATGGGCTACTTTTATGATGCTGAATCATAAATGTGTCCAGTAGTGACTTGACCGTGGCATTAATGAAACGCGTACCCTGATCGCTGGTCAAACTCCGTGGGCAGCCAAAGCGGCTGATGATGTGTTCAAAGATGAACCGGGCAGCGGTCTCTGCCGAGCAGTCGCGTACCGAAGCTGCCTCAGCCCACCGTGTGAGGTAATCCGTGGCGGTAATGATGTACCGGGCCTTGGAATGTCGAGCGATTGGTGCGATGGGACCTACGAAATCAACAACCCACTTTTCAAACGGCCGCAACACATGCACTGGGTGTAGTGGGAGCTCGTCCCGGTGCGAAGGCCTTCCCGTCCGCTGGCAAACATCGCAACGCTTCACATAGGCCTTACAGTCAGCATGTACCGTCGGCCACCACAGGCCAGCTTGGAGCACCTTCCTTGCGGTGGGTTTCGCACCCACATGCCCTCCCGCAACACCACTGTGACATTCCCACATCACTGCTTCCCGTTCGTGGTCAAGAACACACCTGCGCAACACCTCATCAAGGCCCAGTTTGTACAGCTGCCCCGCGATCAATTGGTATTCGGCCGCCCAGACAACCAGGTGGCGTTTCTGAAGCGGGGTGTAATCCTGAGGGCACTGTCCCGTGGTCAGATAAGTGGCAATGTCAGCCAGGTAGTCTGGTACTGCTTCGACCTGGAAGAGGTCGGCATCCGGCAGCTGATCGTCCAATGATCCTTCATTCTCTCCCGTCTCCAACCTGGATAAATGATCGGGACCAACATTCAACCTGCCAGGCTTGACAATCACCTCAAACGTGAATTCCTGGAAAAGTAGAAGCCAGCGACAGATCCGTCCTTCCAACACAGGCTTATTTACCAGATACTTCAATGCAGAATGGTCCGTGAAGAATGTGAATTTTCCGCCCAGAAGATAGTGGCGGAACTTCTGGAGGGAGTACACCATCGCCAACGCCTCCCACTCGGTCGTGGTGTAATTCTTCTCCGCATTCGATAGCCGATGGCTGGCGAAGTATACGGGGTGGTCAACTGTCATCTCCCCGGGTTGCGCCAATACCGCCCCGAGTGCAATACCGGACGCGTCAATATGCACATGGAACTGCTTATCCCAGTCAGGATGCACAAGTATGGGTGCCGTCGCCAACTTCTCCTTCAATGTGTCAAGTGCCTTCCTGCACTCCGCCGTCCACTGAAACACTTCTGACTTCCGCAACAGTTTCTCCAAAGGGGCCGTAATTTTTGCGTAGTTGCGAATAAACCGTTTGTAATATCCTGTGTGCCCAAGCAGTGCCCGCAACTGCTTCACGGTCTCGGGGGCCTCCATGTGGACGATGACCGCGACCTTGGCGGGATCAACGCAGACCCCTTGCTTGCACACCACGTGGCCCAAGAGTGTGCCGAATGGAACTGCAAAAATACATTTCTTCAAGTTCAAGGAAATCTGCAGCTGACGACACCGGTCAAACATAACACGCAACAGGGAGGCGTGATTCTTCAACAGGCTGTAGACGGTCCAGTCGTCCATGTAGACCTCCAGGAACTTGTGAATGTACTCCTGGAAAGCAGCAATGACAATCCGGGAAAACACAGCCGGTGCGTTCTTCAGACCAAACGGCATAACGTGGTATGCGAATGATCCCCACTCAGTGGTGAATGTCGTCTTTGCTTTGTCTTCCTCCGCGATGCGCACCTGATGATAACCCGAAAACCCATCGGTGAAGGAATAAGCTTCGTTTCCCGCAACATGGTCTAGGACTTCATCGCTGAAAGGAGTGGGAAACGGGTCATGGATGCAGGCATTGTTCAGGCTCCGGTAATCTACACAGACACGGATCTCCGCTTTGTCCTTCTTGTTCTGGATGACAATGGGACTCACCCACTCTGCTTCTTCTACTGGAAAGATGAGACCTGCAGCCAGCATCTTGTCAATCTCCATCTTGACCTTTTCTTTGATACGTGGGTTCAACCGATAGGGTCGGTGCTTCACTGGCCTGGCCCCCGGTTTCAACGCGATGCGCATTTCGCCCAGATCCCCCTTGATCCCCTTCAGGTCCGCAACTGAAGACGGGAACAAATCTTCGTATTCCCGGAGGAGGCTGAAAATTTCTTTTGTTGTTTCCTCGTCTCAGTAATCTCCTACCGTTGCGAGCTTGGGTTTCTCGTCTGTTTCAATGTTCAGCTTCTTCGTCTTTAGTGGCTGTAAATGGACTCCTTCAGTCGTCGGCTCTTCACTGATGCTCCGCTCGCCTTCCTTTTCGTCAAAATAGAGATGCCTGAGGTCCTCCAGACTATCGTCATCTGGATCGCCGTCAATCCGGTGGCAAACCAACTCGCGCCTGACCTCAGGTCGTGACACAACCGGGCCCCCGTCGGGCTCGGGATGGCGGAAGAACAAGACCTCCTTGACTACCTGTAGGGCCTGAGACTCCTGCGTCATCTCCCCTTCGAACAAGAAGCACCGAACGAACTTGTCCGCGACTGCCTGCCAAGAGCAAGTTCCCCGTTTCCGCTCTTCCTCCAAGTACCAGGCCTGGGGAATTGTACCCAGGGAGTGGATAAACCTGTGGACCCACAGCTCCTCAGGGTACCGGTTGCTATGCCATTATTCCTCATAGGTCCGCAAATGGTATCGCGGGTCGAAAGCTCCCTGATACTTAAGCATACTGCAAGGTCCTTCGTCCTCTTTAAAGCGTGCCCGCAGAGCATCCGCCACGCACTCCCATCGCAACAGAGTGTTGCGGTGATTTTTCCACCACCGTGCCGATGTTGACTGCAAGGCCACATCCAAAAGTGGCATCCGGCTTTCATCTGGGACCCGGTCTTCCACCTTGGCAATAAAAGTATTGACTGCTTGCATGTTCGACAATGTGGGATATCCGCGGATCTCAGTCCCTACCCACCGGACTTGAGCAATGGAGGCACATCTCCGCGTGGTGGTCTCATACCCCCCTTGCTGCCAGTCTTCCCAAGCGAGTTCAGATCCGAGCTCCGAGCTCTGCACACTCCGCCAACTGACAGAGCCAGTCGCAGTCGGGTTGATATAGTCATCCCGTTGTCCTGCGGTCATCTGATAAAGGTGGTCCATCATCTAAGCATCCTCCCGATTATCCACTGTTTCCGTATATCGCGGGCCCTGATACGGGTCGAGGGGCTGGGTGACCCGTACCTCCCCATCCTCAAAGATCATCAGTTCCTTCTTAAGATCGATGATAGCGTAATTCTCAAAAGCCCAATCAATGCCGAGTAAGGCAGGATAGGGATCCTTGTCGCCCATGATATCAATAACCTCAAAATCGGTGTATGTCTTCACCCCCGCAATGTCGACCTCGACACCCTCGAGCCGGCCGATTGGAAAAATGCAATACTGGTTCGCCATCCTGAGTTGGATAGGTGAGTAGGCTAGTCGTGGCCTTCCAAGAGCCTCCCATGTCTTTCGTGGCAGTATGTTGACGTCGGACCCCAAGTCCAACATGGTGTCGCTGATTTGGAACCCTGCGACCTGCGTGTTAAGCCGGAATTCTTTGCCTATTCGTTGCTTGTTCCGCTTGACACGTTGCACATATTGAGGGCCAGCATCCGCCGGATCTCTAAGTTCTGTGCGTCCCTGCAGTGCTCCGTTCAAAGCATGCTGGAGTTGCTGCCGCAGCGCAGCGTTATCAACAATCCTAAGGAATAGCCGGAGCCAATCCTCGACCACAGTACCTGCGACGTTCTGCGCACCAGATTCTGGCAGCATGGGCTCCTCCAAACCTCCCTCGTTCCGCAACTGGGCGAATGCCTCAACTGCCTCCTGGAAATACTTCTTCTGGACTTCGGGCCTGATCAACTTCTTCGGGGATGCCGGCCGAACCACTCGAGCTGGCTCCTTCCCATGGGTATCCTCTCCAGTCTTCTTTCTGCCCCTCATTATTATCGCGACATTCTGCATGTCGGGGGTTGCGGCCCCTCGCGGCTCTGAGTTTATCAGATTTTCTCCCCTCTGCCTCGCCCGTTCTTTCCACTTCTTGATGAGCTCCGGACAGTCTTCTGTAGCATGGGCGTTGACCCGGCACTGGGAACACCAGGGTCGTCGCGGAAGGGGACATTCTCGAGCCACATGACCCTCCTGGTCACAGTTGTAGCATTTTACCGGACCGCGTCCGCCTGTGCGGCCTCCCCGCATGCCTCCGCCTCTTCCTCTTGGAGCCTCGTTCACCCTGTAGGAGGGACGGTCCAGTCGGTCCGCAAGTGCGTCGAGAGCCCTGCACTGCTCAGTATTGTGAGTCGTGGACACACAAAATTCGCAGTATACATTATTCGGGACCGTGGAGTACTTCTGTAATATCGGGCACATCCGAGGAGGATGCCCCAACGTCCGGAAAATTTCGTAGTACTCCGTGGTGGAGGAACCCGGTTGCGGTGGGAACCCTGCGTAAGTCTGTTGCGGCTGGTAGACTCCCTATGGGTTCATCGCCGCGCCAACCCCTGGTGGTGGACCCCCCTGGATTGCTGCGACCGAGGGTCCTACTCCTGCGCCGCGCAACCGAGGACACTCGGTTGCTACGTGGCCCTCGACCAAGCAATGAGTACACCAAACATTCGGTCGCGCTGGTCTCACAGGCTGAAGCTCCTTGAGCTTTTCAGTCAAGCTGGAAATCTGGTGTTGCAACCCTATCAAAGAAGGATCTTGCGGGGCCGCCCCCCCCCCCGATATTCCTGGGGGTAGCCCGCCATGGCTTCAATCTTCATGGCCTGCTCCAAAGCGTCCTGCAGGTTATCAATCTTCTGCTGAGTGAGGGGGGTTCGTGTCAAGGGGAGCAGAGCCTTGATGAACCAGTCCCTCTGGTGGTTTGGATCGATCGGATAGCTAAGTTTCCCGATCGCGTCCTTGAATCGCTGCATCAACTCCCAAGCGGTCTCACCTTCCTTCTGCTTAATTTCCCACAGCTCTGACAGGCCCTACTGGTCTGTCTGGGGAAGCTTGAATTCGCGGACAAAATCCCGCTTCACGTCCGCAATTACGGGGTTAGGATGAGCCTCAGACCACTTAATAAACCATCGCAGAGCCCTCTCTCTGAGCGTGGTTTGGAATTCTATTAACTTCCCTGCATCTGGCGTCTGGCGAGCCCTCCAGATGGCTTCGCACAGGTACCAGTGTTGCTCTACATCATCATTGCCCCGGCCAGAGAACTCTGGATACCGGGTGAAAGATCCAGCCATGTGTACTTGCGGAGAATTGACCAGGATAAATCCTCCAGGTCCTGGTTGCGTAACGGTCCCACTAGGAAAAATACCGCTACTAGTAACGCTGCTGCTACCGGACGTTATTGACGCTGATGAACTATTGTATGACTGACTCAATGCTTGTAAATGAATAAAAATATTACTTAAAGGTTGATACAGTACCAGGGGAAGGTCGGGATCCTGGCCATGCAGAAGGTGAGAAGTAGGGCTGCCTGGAGGGGTGGGTGCCGTCTGATCTTGAAACATCCGCTGCATCACGTCGTGCCATTCATCATCGGAACTCTCTTCGGGCTGCATCTTTCCATTATCTTCGCTAGTCATTATCTCTCTTTCTTGCGTCGCTAGGCTCCCATGCACCCACTGCACTTCCACCGCTGTCCCGTCTTCTTCCCGGGTATCCAAACCCATAGTTCCTGTCCTCTGAGGCACCTCCTTCTGATTTTTCCTCTCGATCTCTCTTCTCTTCAAATCTCGCATTACCCTTCTTCGCCACCTATCGGCGATCTGTGCCCGCCGATGCGCACGTCGCTCCCGCAACTTGCATGCGGCCTCAACATCCATTCCCCACTCCCCACTTTCACATTCTACACGGCATCGGTCCCCTCGACCCTTCCCCCAGCATGGGTGGTTTACGCTTCCATACTCGTTTTGTGGAATTCAATCAGCCCTTCGTCCACCATCAGAGCTTTGATCCACAGCGGAATCTCCTTCAGCAACTTCCCTCGTAGCCCTGAGTGGAAAACAGCCTCAGCTTTCGAGAAGGATTGGTAGCACTCAGCAGCAAACTCCACAGTGTATCCTTCCAACGTGGTCCTTACCCAAAAATCCACCGCGCGGGTTAGTTCAGTGTCTACCCGATGCAGTGCCACCAGATCTTCGTGCGCCCACCTGCGGTTTATCTTCCGCAAGCCTTCTTGGGGCACCGTCATGCGTAACCTCCGCAACCAATTGTAAAGGTCCGTAGGGAACCTTCCCCAGAAAATTTCGTACGTATCACTGGCTGAGTCAGAGAAAAGAACAAGCTCCTTGATCGCCGCCTCCTTTTTCTTGGTCAGCTCTGCTTGCTGAGCAATGAACTGGTCAAGATGATCATCCCACCATCGCCATATCGCTCCTTCAAAAATCCTCGATACCATGATCTAGATCCCCTTAGAACATGCAGGTCCCGGCAACGGAACCATTTGTTGGCGAGAAGTCAGGTCTCGCGGACAAGACCCAGGTTCAAGAGTTGTGGCCAACAAAGGGGTCCGGTGTAGTCTAGGAACACGCCGGCATTTTCACCCTGCTCTGGAGAGCAGTGCGTCTCACCCGAGGCATGCCGCAACCACATGCAAAAGGGGATGAGATCAATGGCAAGGAACAAACCTGCAACTCATGAAGGACAGTGCATCGATTACATATACATAGTTATATATGCAAGATCAATTAATAAGCATTCAGACATTTGCAAATAAAATTTTAAACCATCCTAAACACATTACAAGCACATAAACATCTTATTGAGACAGCAACCTTCCATTGTATTAATCTCTTGGCCAAACACATGATTACATGGCATTCTCATTGATAGCTTACAAATCCGATATAGATGGATTTCGGAACAAAAAGGTAGAATAGAGAAGATAAGGAGCCATAGGAGGGACATGCATGATTCCTCCGCCGATGGCCCTCGTAACGTGATTTTGTCTCGGCCTATAACTTCTTGACATCCTTTTCTTTTTTAGCCGGAGTGAGTTGTTATTTATTCACCGCTCTCGCGACTATCAGTTCCTCTGGTCTTTTCTTCGACTTCTCCGAAGCTTCTCTCTGTTATCGCGTATTTCCACTTTACGTATTATATTTTGTGTGTTTTCTTCATCTTGTACTTCCCCATGTTCATTCTCAGTACTTGTAGCATGCTTTTCGCGCCACCTTGATAGCTCCGTGACTCCTGGTAGTTGCGGCGCAGTCGCGGTTGCCATGTGTCTTCATGCCGCAACTCAAAAAGGTCAAAATTCAAAATGTCTTAGCCAAGATTTCAAAAACTAAACAAAAACAAGGGCCCCAACACAAGGAGAGCTTTGAAACTTCTCCTCAACAGTGGGATCAGGTAATCCCTGCTGCTCATCCAAGGTATTTACCATGTTAATATCAAGGGCTTGTAGATTTGATTCAGCCATTAGTTGAGCTAAGCCTTGACCTTTAATCAGTTTTGTGGGCTTAATCTCAAGGTCATATTCTAAGATCACAACAATCCATTTGCCCCTCTTCCCATCTAGGTCTTGGGACAATATGTCTTTAACCACTATATTTGGCACATAGGCTATGGTGTGAGAATGTATTATGTACACCCTAAAGTCTTTCAAGGCCTTAATCAGAGCATAGGCTTGTTTTTCCATTATGTTGTATTTCAAGGGTGCATCCCTGAGTGCTTTTCTAAAAAAAGAAATGGGCTATTCCATTCCATCTGGATTTTTTTGCAGTAAAACTGCAGCTATTGTATGTTTGGAGGCAAATGAAAAAATCAGGAAATATTTTGAAAAATATGGGCTGATCAAGACAGGGGCCTGGGTGAGTGCAAGTTTAACCGATTCAAAATATTTCTTAGCTTCAACAGTCCACTTAACCCCTACACCTTTCTTCAGCATGTTAGTCATATTTCTAAGGTGTTCAGCTAAGTTGGGAATAAATCTCCTGAGGAAGTTGATTTTCCCAATAAAGTACTGGAACTCCTTGATGTTTCTCAGGTGTGTGATTTGTAGTATTCCCTCAACTCTCTGTGGATCTATCCTAATCCCTTTCTCAAATATGATGTGGCCAAGAAGCTTACCTTCTTGCAACCCAAATATAGTCTTCTTAGGATTCAGTGACAGACCAAACCTTCTACATTTTTTAAACACTCTTCTCAAGTGTTCTAGGTGTTCTTATTCAATCTTGGAATAGACTGTTATGTCATCCAGATAGATGACAATGAAGTGTCCTATTTCATCTGAAAAAGCTATGTCCATTGCTCTTTGGAAGGTTGCACCAGCGTTCATCAATCCAAAGGGCACTTAACATACATAAAGGTTCCACATGGAGTGGTAAAGGCTATTTTGAGTTGGTCTTCTGGGATTACTAAGACTTGGTTGTAACCTAAAAAACCATCTAGTAGGGAGATCCTTCTAGAACCTACTACCCTCTAAAGAATATGTTCCATTTTAGGCAAAGGGTAATTGTCTTTGAGTGAGGCTCTATTAAGGTTTATGAAATCAATACACAGCCTGATCTCCCCTGTTTTCTTTCTCACAGCCACTAGGTTTGATACCCAATCAGAGAACCTCACAGGCACAATTATACCTGCCTCATACATCTTCTTAATCTCTTTTTCCACTGCAGGCAATTGTTTTGGGTTTATTCTGCGAAGTTTTTGCCTGAAGGGTTTCTAATTTTCTTTCAAGGGTATTTTATCCTGTATGATGTTTGTGTCATAGGCCCTTAAGTCCTCATAACTCCAAGCAAACACATCAATGAATTCCTTGAATAGGTCAATGTATTTCTTTTTCATGTTTGCAGGCAGGGACTTGGCCAATTTGATCATCTTGGGTTTATCTTCAGTGCCTATGTTGCATTCCTCGACATCAGAGTCTACATGTTCTATAGTGGGATTTTTTGCTACATCATCAAAGTCAAAATGTCTTCTAAAGGTGCCAAACCTCAAGGTATGCTCTTATCTTTGGTCTGCGGCACCTCTACTTCTTCATTATCTGCGTTTTCACATTTTTCGTTCAGATTTCAAATCTTCTCATTTAAAGTGTTTATTTCTATGTTATAGGGTGTTTATTCCTCATCTGAGGATTCTTCACTTAGGCAGCTACTGTCAGATTTAGAGTCTGAATTAGAAAATTCAAACTCGTTTATGCCTACCAGGAAATCTTCAATTTGTTTATCTCCTTCAAAAACCTGCCAATATTTTTCATTGTCCGGCACTGCAGGCCTGAATTTGGTCTGAATGATGATCTGTTGGTCACTAGGAGGCTTATGATATGAACTGGCCATGCAGGCTAGTCCATTTTCAATTTCGTTCTGACCTCTAGGGACAAACACCAGATCGTATTCCATAAAAGTTTTCAATAGATCCATGGTGTCATTCCTGTATGCCCTCAGTCTAGGATGTTTCGCTGTGTATTCACCATTCACCTATTTAATGATCAGCTCAGAGTCACCATGCACAGTTATCCTACGGGCTCCTAATTTTCTCAATAGGTTTAAGCCTAGGATAAGAGCCTCGTACTCTGCAATGTTGTTTGTGCATTTGAAGTGTAGGTTAAACGCATGGCTCTCTGCGTAACCACTCTCTGTATTATGTATCCACACTCTTGCTCCAGTAGTTCTCTTGGTGCATGACCCATCGAAATTCATTTCCCATAAGGTTTCATTCTCAGGTTCATCATCGTTTCTTTCTTGGTGTGGCGTATGTGTTTGTGAAGGGTGACTAATCAGCTGACTGCATTCTATTTCTGGTTCACTTTGAGTTTTTGTTTCAGTGCACTGTTCATAGTTCTCTATATCATTCTCCTCCGAGTCCAGAGTAGCCATTATGTTAAAGTCCAGGGGTTCTGTTTCCTTGTTTGTATCTCTATTTTTGGACTCTGACCCTTCTGAGGATTCATCATTACATAGGATGAAGGAGTCAAGGTCCGTATGTACAGAGTATAAAGGGGAATTTTCAGGCTTTTCGGGGCTACTAACCAAGAATTTCATTTGTGCCTCCCTATACAATCTTCTAAGTTGGCCAAAAACAGGAACTGTGGCATAAGCCCCATCCATCTGCATTGTTCCTTGTAGCTTGGCTCCCCATGATCTTGATAATAAAATTCCATACTTGGGTGGCACATATGCCACAATAACATCCATAACCATACATTTTCTTGGAATCTGGGTAATGCTCACACATAAATCTTTGATCAGGCCAAGACACTTTACTCTGCTAGAGTTAAATGAATATAGGTCTTTATAGGGTTGGGTTATCTCTAGGCCTAATATTTCCATAACCACCTTAGGCATTAAGTTGTGAGATGCCCCAGAATCATGCATTGCATTGTGGAGACTCTTATCATGGATATTAAGACTGATATAAAAAGGGGGCACTACCCCTTCCTGAAACTTTCCTTCTATCTCTGGACCAAACAAAAGGGCAGGTTGATCGTCACTCAAATTTACAGTGTCACTATTCTCTCCTAAATTTAATGCTTTCAAATTTTTTCCTTTATATACATCCTAAGTGGCCATCTCAGAGAGTGGGACAAAGATTTTAATTTTTGCAATCTCACTCTCCAAATTGAAAGTGGACTGACTCTTTGGAATGTTCAACTATGTTTTGTTAGTCACCACCTTAGTGGTTGAATCAGTGTGTTGATTTTCACTATGTACAGTGTTAGAAATTGTTTTATCAGGAGTACTAACTACAGTGTTAGTACTGCTCGTTGGTTTACCTTTTTTATCAGTGTTTTGGTTGTCCTTTTCTTTGTTCCTTCCAGAACTCTCAGCTGCTGACTTGTTACTTTCAACAGTTACTTTAGAAGTTTTCTCAGGCCTTTTCTTGATGGTAACCTCAGAAGCTTTTGGTTTGGCAGAGTCTAAGCTCTTTTTCCTTCTAATTTCATATTGTTCTCTGACCTGCATCATGGCATTTTCAAATCCTAACCTATAATCCTCAGATTCTAACCATTCATCATCCCAATATGAGGGTGAGGGCTGATCTTCTTCAGTGTAATAGTTGTGGATTGAATTTTCTATTTCAAACATGTTTATTGTGTTCCCCTTAGACTCTTCTATGATCCCCTCATCTTCATCTAAAAATTTCTCTTGGAATGGGGGAATAACTTGTTGATCTGATTCTCTTTGTATGTTGGGGGTGGCATTGTTTCTTCTAAAGTTCTGGTTCTGGTTATGATTTTGATTTCTGTTTTGGTTACTAACTGTGACAACCATTTTTTTCATCATTTGTTGTAGCTTTTCTATATTTTTAGACAAACGGTCATAGTTTGGATCTGATGTGGAAGCTACATTGTCATCTCTATATGTTACCCTTTTTTCAGCTCTCAATCTTGATTTTTTCTCAATCAGATTTTCCTCTACACTCACTGCTCCTTTTTGCATGTCTTCCAATGTGTTGTAATCCCTCTCCCTCAGCTGGTAGGCCATGCCAACATCCAGGCCTTCAGGATATTTCACTAGGACCATATCTAGGGGAGGTTTCATGTGTGGTGGAAGAGCATTATAAACACTGTTAAACCTTGTAGAATAGTCCTGGACACTCTCTCCTACATTTCTTTTCAGGTTCTTGTATTTTGCTAGGATTTGGAGAGGGTTAGCCTTAACTTCCCATTTGTTTATGAAATTATGATATAAAGCAGGAAGGTCTTGGATACTATTAGGAGGTGGGATTTTGAACCATTTCTTCACATCACCTCCAAAGCTCTAGGCAAAGATTCTCATTTTGACTGTTTCATCATCTATTTCCATATAGTCAAAGGAATCTTCCATCCTATCTACATGGTGTTGAGCTGTGGTGGACTATTTTGTAGTGAAGTGTGGGATTTTTGATTGATAATCATTGGGTAAGGGTACTAGAGGCTGAGGTAAAACTAGAGGTGCATACCAGGCTGCCATGATGATTTTTTGATGGGGCAAAGGGTTAGCTTGAGCAACTGGTATATGGATGACAGAGATGCTAGGACCAGCAGAAACTTGTTGGGCAGATTTAGGGTGGCAGAGCCCCAAGTTTTGAATGAAGTGAATATCAGGAGGTGTAGATGGAGGGGTCTGTCTATTCCTAGGGTGTCTACTACTTGGAGGTGGTGAACCAGGAAGCTCAAGGTCTGGCTGGTCTAGGACACTGAATGACCTAGTGCTTGGTAAACTGTTTTGAGTGCCTAGGTCCAAAAATGGGTCTGATAGAGCTGTAAAGTCTTCTGGTGTAGAGTTAGCTCTATGGATGAGACCAGAAATAGTTTATATTTTAGGTGTAGGAGATTCCTTGAGGATGCTCTCAGGGTTGTCAATTATTTCAGGTGGGTTTGGGTTGGGATAAGCTCTTGTATGAATGGTTCTTGAAGCCAGAATGTTGTTTTCTAACCAAGCAGCTTAACCCTACTTGTTACTTCTATAATGGCTGATGTTGTATTGGTCTCTAGTCTCCCAGTGGATTCTTATGTGAACCAAGATAATCAGTAGGCCTACTGATCACCAATGGAGTCTTTTAATCATTTAGGAATTATGGAGTCACTAGGTGGAAGGTTTAGGATGCTTCTGGAGGGTACACTATCCACCACAGTGCTTATGAGATGCCCCTTTCAAAGATATCTTGAAAACACAACAAACTCTAACCAAAGATTGACTGGGAGGGCTTTTACCAAATATGTCACCTATGAAAGAGTGTGAGATATGGAGGCTGCCTGTCCCTTTCCAGACTCTGTCTAAGAGTGTGGGAGAAACACAACAAATGGTATAGAGGTTTCTATGTGAATAGGAGTGTTTAGCTACCAACCTAACCAGAGTTCTAGGTTTTCTGAGGATCTTGTGATGTAGTAAGGTGACAGTACTCAGAAGTTCCCCATAGGAGTCGCCATTATGTTGGGGTTCTGATGTTTTGGCCAGATTGGCAAGACCAAAATATGAGACAACATCAAACCACTTTCAGACCTCAGGATCTAGCCCTCCTGGGTCCAGAGAGGGATCTCTCTATGTGAGCAAAGGTTTAATGAATTTGAAGCTCAACAGTTAAGGTATTAGGCTAGTTATAGCCACAGGGTTTGTTTGTTTGATATAGGTTTGGTTGCTAGTTATCAAGAAAGAAAGGTTCAATGTAAGGAAAGGATGAGAAAAGAGAATTTAGGTAGAGGTGAAATATTCCAGGGAGCATTCAAGACCATTGGGCAATGGAGTCAGGAAAGGGTTTACTTGCTATTCAATATGCAGGCTTTTAGTTGGGCTAGTCATCTAAAACATTGGATCTTAAAGATGATAATGTGGTATAGAATGGTAAGGGAGGAGGAAAGAATAAAGGTTAGCACACAAAGTTAAAGACCTGAGATCGGAGAGAGACTTTTAACTCTCAATGCTTCAGCCTCCAGCTTGAGGGATCTTAGAAAGGCTAGCTGGTCGTACAAGGATCCTAGTGGATAGGGCTAACTCTATCCCCAGTGTTCCCAAATCTTCCAGCTAAATCCTAACAAGAACATCTAAGAACAGATTCACTTAATTCATACATCAGCTAGCAGGCAATAACATCCACTACACCGGTTAACTTATCTAAAATCAACTCTTAGATAACACATTTAGTAGAAAACATCAAAGGCAAGGAGAGCAGAAGCATAGGGCACCTAAAAAGGGTATGTCCTATGCCAATATTCTGATGCAAGCCAGTAGAAACGAAATGAAATGAATTAAAACATAGAGATAGGAAAACATCACCGCTACTTTAGATCAGGATCCAAAGAAATGTGCTTGTCATATTAAAAAGCAACACTAGTCAAGTACAACATTGCCAATAGCAGGATACTGAGTCTGAAAAAATTTCCTCAGCCTATCTTACAACTTTACACAGAGACTATGTCTCAAAAGAAACAGCTTGCAATTCTCTGATAACTGATAAACAACCTTTACAATGAGTTTTTCATGAATTTATAGCTCCAGTGGAGCAGAGAAGGTAGGTGAAACACTAAATGAAGCATTAAACTCAAAAAAGAAAGGGGGCTGAAGCCCATTCTGTTTAAATTCTGTGCATTTATCCATGGCACTCTTTGGGTGAAAGAGTGGTCTTCTCCAGGCTCCCATTTACTGCAGTATGTCTCTGATGTACTTTGTTGTACTACTCTGTAGTACTCCTGGTGAAATGAACAAAAATAAATCAATGATTCAAGTCTGCCATGCTGTGTAACTAATGCTTCTGATAGCATAAGACTGTTGTTAGGGTGGGAAAATCTCTAGGAACACGGTATAGAAATAAAGCTGCATGGGCACTCTGTCCTTTATGGGGAAAACATTCTATTGGCGTGAAAACCCTAATATACATAAATTTCTGCGCACTGTACCCTCTGTGTGCTCCATGATGTCTTCGATCTAGTACTTTTCCCCTAAACCACTGATTTAAGGCTCAAATATCTTCATTTTCCTGCCTTAAACTCTCTGCTGCTCCACTTCCTATCTCTGTTGGTGAAATATGTGCTTTAATGGCGCCGGAGAGGTTTTGCAGAGTTTAGACTCTGTCCTTTGATGAAATTTACGATGCAGACACCTTTCCAGACATTTTTCTGTAAAATCAAGCTCTAAATTCAGCTCCTTCTATGCAATGATAGCGCATATGAATCATGAAGGTTTTCTACCTGCCTGTGACCCTGCAACACACGAAAAAAATTTAAGAAAACCGTGCATGGAGAAGGTGGTGTGGATGACTACGAAAACGGCAACGTGAAACGATGGACAATGATGCATGCAGAGGATACTATGAAGGAAAAACGTGTAGCAGTGAGAAATGCACTGGGCGACGTCGAAATAGCAATTCCAATGAAAAAAATTAAAACTTTCACCTTGGAATGAAATTATATAGGGGACGGATGAGAAACGACGAACACATGTGGAAAATTGACGTGGCAATACGGGGTCAATGGGTGGGCGTGCATTTAATATGGGCTATCTGATTTCCGGTGGAGATCGATGGTGGAAAACACATTGGAGGGAAATGGACAGTGGGCCAGGGGTACGGGTGCCTTGGGTTAACCTCTGCGCAATTTCATGGAGCGATCACCATTGGATGGGGAGCCCCAGATCGGACGACTGAAACGCATATCGCTCTGTGTCAAATGTCGAACGTTAACGCACGATGGGGGGGTAGTTTTTGAACAGTGTTAGAGCCACGTGTCGGGCGGTGAGTGGAATCGCTCCGAAAATAAAAATACCACCCACCTCCGAAAGGCGGTGCGATAGAAATCGGTGGTTTTTGAACGGGAACGACTGCGGGGACCACCAGGCAGATAAACTCTGGAACGTCGAATCACGAATAAATGAACGGTTATGATGCGTTAACGGGGTGGCAACAGGGTTGAACGATGAACATTCTGGAGCTCACGATGACCGTCTGATTGGTACAGATCGACGGCTCACGACGCCCTTGATATATATTTGCACTAAGCGCTTTTTTGGGTTGGCGGGTGGGTTTAGCACCAAGATACATGGGGGGAAATATAGTTCTGGGGCTGGCCAAAAACGTGCTAAACCCATACACATAAAAAAAATGGTTATTTAGCCCATTTTAATGCAATTTGGGGGCAGAATTAGGTAACGATAGGGGAATAAGGGGAAAAAGGGCCAAACAAGGGGAACTTGTTGGATTTAAAGGGAAGTTTGGGAGGATTTAGAGGGTAAGTGGGAAATTTGACAAGGGGGGAACAAAGGTTAAAATGGGTGTTCTGTAGGGGTATAAGGGGCATATGTAGACTTTCAGGAGCAAAATTCGTCAAAAAAAGAGAGGCTTTTTGGATGGATACAACAGTAAGAGTAAATCACAGGGTAGAGGACATGAAGAGGCTTTCAAGGATGATGTGTCTTCAGGGAGATGCATTCCTTGAAGGCAAAAAAAAAATTCAGCCCCCTTCTTTTCCTGTCAAAAATTTATAGGGGGGCTAACATTACCCTTACATTATTATTGTTAGGTCGACAAGGATTACATTGTGGCCCCGCTAGGATTACATTGTGGCCACATGGACTCCTATATATAGAAAGGAGGTTTTGTAATTTGTATCATACAATAATTTTTCATTCATGTAATGTATTGGAGGTTTCACCCTCGAAGTGGCTTATTTATAAGGCATTGATATCTCTTTTCTTCTATTTTTGGATCTGGTTTCACAACATTTGGTATGAGAGCTTTGGATTCTAGGGTTTCGCTGCTCCAAACAGGTCATCATGGAATTTTCGCTATAATTTTTTTCTATGAGGGTTCAGAAGCTGAAATTTTTAGAGTGCAAACCTGAAATCCTGAGGAACATTTTCGAAAAATTTCAGGGCTTGATTCGCAACATTTTTGGAGATATGATCTGTTGAAGTTAGGGCTTTTTGCAGGCTCCTGAATTTCACTTAGAAAGGTCATCGTGGAATTTTAGCTATAAATTTTTTTCTATGAAGGGTCAAAAGCTGAAATTTTTAGAAAGCGAAGCTGAAATATTTAGGAACATCATCACAAAATTTTAGAGCTTGGTTCACAATATTTTCGGTGATATGATCTGTGGAATTTAGGTATTTTTCAGGCTCCCGACTTTCATCTCAAAGAGGTGATCATGGGAAAATCTTCATAACTCTCTCTATGAGCATCAGATTGGAATTCTATAAAAAGTGACTGGAATTACACAGACTATAGGTTTTTGTCTATAAATTTCAGAGCCAAAGAAGCAAATAGTGACATGTGTCAATTCGTACAAGTTCTCTCTACTGAATATTCCATAATTAGGTCATTGTGGGAGATTGAACATAACTTTGTCTTGAAGAATATAAATCAAGTCAGACCCATGACATTTGAAATAAGGTTCAAAGGAATACTACAGGGCCTAATTTTAGATATTGAGGATCTACAAGTATAGATATAAGCCAATTTCAATATCGAGCTCCTCAAAAGCAAGTAAAACGTGTGTATTTTTTTTTCCGAAATGCATAAGTCTTGTTTGAAGAATCAAGTTGAATTGATTCCAAGGGAATATTGCAGAATATATATTAGTATTGGATTCTAAAATGTCCCTTAAAAATAATTCCATACCCATTAATCCCTCAAAAATATATACTATGATGCATGAAGAGGAAGAACTGCAGTATGAGATATCAAAATTACGGTACCAAGTGCAACAAATTTAGATCTTACGAAGAGCTTCCGAAGATGACATGGATGGTTTAAAATAAGAAATGGAGGCTAATTTGGATGGTTTGAAGGATCAAATAATTACTAATATGGATGATAAATTAGTGGAATATCACATCGAGCATCAACAACAAGTTCTCAAACTCGCAAAAGATAACCTAACTTTGGTGCACAATCTAATGAAACAATAGGAAGATCAACATCACATCAAAAGAAGTTCTAAGGTAGTCACGGAAATAAGAACTTGACAAGTACGATCAATTTCAGAGTATCTCAGCAAGTGGAAGAACTTTCCTGTAGAAGATTCCACATGGGAGGATGAGAATTTTATACAGAAACATCAAGAAATAATCAAGCGTTGAGGAAAACACTTGTTTTTAAGGAGAGGGGCATGTTAAGTCCCTATATTAATAGTGTAGTCCCTTATTTTGTTAGTGTATCCCCCCTTATTGTTATTGTTGTACCCCTGTAACCCCCATATTTTTATTATTGTGCCCTTACATTATTGTTTTTAGGTCAGCTAGTATTACATTGTGGCCCCACTAGGATTACATTGTGGCCACATGGACTCTTATATATAGAAAGGAGGATTTCTCATTTGTATCATCCAAGAATTGTTCATTCATGTAATGTATTAGAGGTTGCCCCCTTGAAGTGGCTTATTTATAAGGTTTTGATATCTCTTTTCTTCTATTTTTGGATCTAGTTTCACAACAGATATCGTGCAGTATGTCTCTATTCTTGCAATTTCCCCTGACGTCATGGGCGACAGTAATGGAAAGGTGCCCATTAGGGAATAATCCTTTAAGATCCCTACACCAATGTTTTAAAGTTCTAACTAGGGTGTGTGAACTAACAGAACGCTCCCAGATACCTGAAAACTATAGGCAAAGAAGGAGAGTTGATTGATGACTGTGATAACGCCTTTATGAGGGAAGGCAATCATTCGAAAGTAAGTAGAAACGATTGTGGTCATAGTGTAAACCCATGGCCTTCCAAGTAAAATTTTGTAGTCAAGGGGTCCGTCAATGGCTTCAACTTCAACAGTTACAATTTTCCCCCTCGTTTGACATGCAGGTTATTGATGATACCACAAGGCGTATGTGTATGACCATCAAAATATTTCAATGTCATAGGCGATTGAGATAAGCGAGACGAGCCAAGTGACTTCTATAAATTGAGATACAGAATACAAGTATATGCTCCCTAATCAATAATATTGTGATGAAAAAGGTGATTTAGAACATTTACTTGGATTGAAAATGCTAATTCAGCTGGTAATTGTGGTACATAACCCGTGTGATTAAAGACTAAAAGATTAGAATCTGTCGGGTCAATTCCACCAATTGCTAACAACAAAGCCTACTTCTAGGAGGGACAATTTTGAAGTACCTCGAGCATGGACATAGCTGAAGTTGATTGAGCTAGATCTTCAACTATATTATAATTTTGAGCCATGTGATCTCGAGGATTGAACATCGATTTGTGGAAGAATCCCTTCGGTAGATTTATTGTTAACTCTGGAATAATAGTTGGAGGAATTGATTCAGTGGATGGATTCATATTCGAGGTAGTAGGTTTATCAATAGCCTAGCTATCACAATATTTATTTCAAGTTGACACCAAAACATCAGTTTTTGGCTTTGTGAGAGATAGCATAAGCACTTGGGAACTAGAAGCGGTATCTGTAGCAACCATGTTTGTGTCTGGATTCAGAAAAGGATATGTCAACACAACAAATGCAGTCAAGGTCTTAAGAAATTTTGAGACTTTAGCACAGTGAGGACAATATAGAACAAAGTGATCCTCATTACATATCAAGCAAGGGTAAGAGGTTTCCAATAATTTCCAGATTTTTGATCAGATGATTGTTCCTACGGGGTTGAATTTTGATTTTTCTTTGCTTTCCCATTTTTCTTACTTCTGGGTTACTTGTAACTTTTTCCTTTGTCACATGACATGACATGTATTTTGGAAGAAGGTGCAGGATCAGATGTAGTAGAGGTGTGATTTTTTTCAAAACTGATCATGCTGACGTCTGCATGAGAGTCCTTACCAGATGGAGGAGGAACAATAAAATTTGATTGCGACGCATTTGGAGTTTTCTCATAAAGCATTTCAGACTGAGTATAAATCAAGTCTAAGTATTGAGCACGAGCAATGAATTTCTCTTCAGTGACGATGATGCCTTTAGCTACATCCTCAGTGATAGATGATATTAAGGATTTAATAAACCTCTCAGCCAAAATCTAATCAGGAACAAATGTTTTGACCATATGACGATGACGACACCACTCATGAATATGATCAAAAATGTGAGTAGCAATTGCATGTTTAAAGTTGGTTAACAGTTTCATTCCAGTTTCATATCGTATGGGTAACTCAAAGTAGGTTAAAAAGGTAGTGGCTAAGGTAGTGAAGTTATCAAATGAAGCTTGTGGTAACTCAATATATCACTTCACAGTCGGACTAGTAAGTGTACGCTGGAAAAGAAGTAGTATAACAGAGTCATCATTTAAAGAGTTTGATGAGAACCACAAATGATAAGTCATAATATGCATTGACGGGTCTTCTCTAGGGTTTCCATTGAATTTATAAATTTTTTAGGGTAATTTGTGTGGAATCACCAGCCACCAAGGAGAATAGTTGATGGGATCATTGGTAAGATGGTTTAAATCAGGTAATTCTAATGTTGCAACAAAGGGAAATTGTCGATTCAAGTTAGGTTGAGAATAACCAGGATAGAATGGAATTTCTTGGGCAACAGGCCTTTGTGCACCAGCATAAGGAATTTGCTGCTAGTAACCCAGATAGGGGTTATTTTGATGACCAAACCCTTGAGGGATATTTTGACCAAGACCTAGATAAGCCGGTTGTTGTTGGAATGGTTGTTGTGGAATTTGAGGATGTGGCTTCCAAGGTGATTTCCCGCCAAGATTATAGCCCAAACCAGAATAGATTGGACCCAGTTTTGAATAGGTAAGACCATTAGGAGCCTGTGATGTCCCATAAAATGGTTATCCAGCCTATGGTTGTAAAATTCCAGATATAGGTGGTTGTTTTAAACTAGCCAATGGAGGTGGCGTCTAGAGGCCCAAAACTTGAGGGTCATGGGTTGAAGGAGCCACTTGAGATGGTTGAGGTATAACCAACTAGGCATGTAAAAGGGGTAATGAAGTATTAATAGGTGGGGTAGATGT
Organism: Pinus albicaulis; assembly: GCA_034641835.2. Taxonomy (NCBI): domain Eukaryota; kingdom Viridiplantae; phylum Streptophyta; class Pinopsida; order Pinales; family Pinaceae; genus Pinus; species Pinus albicaulis. Next base: position 1,128 of record JAXQQM020088551.1, on the reverse strand, counting down.
AGGCACAACAGGTTTAACCGATTGGTATGAATGCACAATCATTTGTGGTTGAATGGGCATGATAGGTTTCCACTGACAAAAAATCATTCCAACATTTGGGTGACCATAAAACGACAAAGTACTGTCAACATGGGTGACCATGGGTTTCCCCCTAGCATGAGGAGTATAATAATATGGAATATATTGATCTCCAAATGTTGGGAGTCCAATCAAGATTGAACTGGATGGAATGTACACAGATGGACCAGCTTGATGTTGCAATGAAGATGTGTATAAAGGATCAAGTCATTCAGTAATAATTAGAGATATACCAGATAAGATACCAAAATATGACATGGGGGAATTATATGGATTTGAGGAGGCACCAGAGTAGGTTTCAGATAATGATTGGTAACCCGGTGGGACGGATGAACCACCATAGAGATGTGACTTGGGTGACATGGTAAAAACTGAAGGAGTAGCAATAGTAGATGATGTCGCAATTGTAACATATGGTACAGTTGTATATGTTGACTCATCCATGGTCAAATGACCCAGTGTATACCCTATAGGATCTATGGGAACTTGGATTGAAACAGGATAAAAAAAAGTAGTGTAAGTTAATCAAGGAATAGATTCGTAAAGTTAAAGCCCCGACCCAAAATGAGTTGGAGTTGAAGGGTGTGTTTCTTGTTGAGGTTATTCCTCAATCAAAATCAAACCAGGTGGAAGAATTTCACTATCAAACCCGAGATATATTTCAGGTGGTTGACTGCACGATAAAAGGGAGGACTCAATGCCTACGCTTGACTGAGGAGCAACTGATATAGGAACAACTTCCAGTTGTTCGACTTTGGGATGTAGATGTTCTGGTAAAATAAAAATGGGATATGGATCAACTTCCAGTTGAACAATATCATTTTTTAGATGTATGGCATCACTGATAGGATGTACAATGTCCACAGGTAACTGTGAGGACTCCATTTTGATAACAATAGATAAACCAGGATGTGTAGAAACAACTTGAGATGACTCTTGTAGATGTGATGAAGATTACGCACCAGAGTTATTGATGGTACTAGTTTCGGTAGAAAGAGGTTGCCTTCGCTGACCAAAAATGGCTTCCAGTGATAAAGGTGGTTTAAGTGC
>JAXQQM020081673.1:0-18924 GCA_034641835.2 Pinus albicaulis | reverse complement strand
TACGATATAATTTACGTTTTTTTGTTGTGTTGGTTATAGTTTGTCCATTCTCTGTGTTTGCCTCTTTTGCTCTTTTGTTGATCATCTACGGCGGCGTTAAGCGAACCACCAAATGCTTGACTCCATATCCTTCTATTGTTGATAGTTATAGTTTTCTGGAGTGTTCATAAATCATAACTTTCATGAAGTCATACATCATGGCCATATTGTCATAAACATAAATGACAGGTCAATCCATCCATCACTGTCTAGGTCACTGCCATATATATCATTTAAGCTATGCATCAACAAAGCCACTGTTATAATATATCTATAATATATCTACTATTATAACAACAAAGCCACAATCATTCATTTATATGATTGTTAAGTCTTCCATATTACTGTCAATAAAGAGCTATTGTCATGACATCCACATAACATACTCACAGGTACACATCATCATTGTCATACTACGAGTATCACTAGCATATTGTCATACATTACTATTGTCCATAGTACTGATGTATTTATATATCACTGTTATAAGTTATTTTATCACTTAACTTGCACCTTAGATCATTTTCAAACTCACAGATCACTGGAATATCGCTCAGAATATAAGTGCTATCAGAATCCAAGATCATTGTATATAAATCAGTCATACTACGAGTATCACTGGCATACTGTCATACGTTACTATTTTCCATAGTACTGATGTATTTATATATCATTGTTATAAGTTATTTTATCACTTAACTTGCACCTTAGATCACTTTCAAACTCGCAGATCACTGGAATATCACTCAGAATATAAGTGATATCAGAAACCAAGATCACTGTATATAAATCAATCATACTACGAGTATCACTGGCATACTGTCATACATTACTATTATTCATAGTACTGATGTATTTATATATCACTGTTATAAGTTATTTTATCACTTAACTTGCACCTTAGATCGCTGTCAAACTCGCATCACTGGAATATCGCTCAGAATATAAGTGATATCAGAATCCAAGATCACTGTATATAAATCACTACCAAATTTTACAAAAAAATTAAGTTTGCAGTTTGGTATGCAACAAGTGGTTACAGTTCTTAGGTTACAATATGTGTTAGAGACTTGTAGTATGTAGTCAAGGTCATGTGCCCAATTGATCAAATAGATTATAGAATCTATATATTAGAAACTCGAAACTCGAAACTTGTAAATTTCAGTTATTTTAGAAACTCAAAACTCGAAACTTGAAAGTTGTAAATTTATATTGATCCCTTGTTTGCCTTTATATCATAGAATCGTTTTCATATTTACACAAATATCATAACTGATTAGTTATTAGACTACATATCTTCATATAGAACTTGCAAATAGTATGGTGGAAATGTGTATCTCATGACTCTTCATAATGTACAATGATTCATTCCATATTCATTTTTAGATTCATTCCATATTCATTTAAAAGAAGTAACTACTATGTATTCCACTTCTACTCTAGATAGAAAAAGTAATGACTCTTTCTTGCTTAACCATGCAACCAAAGACTCTTCTAAGTAGAATTATACATTGTCCAAGTAATGACTCTTTCTTTCTTAAACATGCAACCAAAGACTCTTCTAAGTAGAATTATACATTGTCCACTTGTACTTTTCATGTCATCCACACAAGCCTAGTTGAATCTCTCTATGTTGTCAATGTAAATTTCTCACCTTTTGGGTACTATAGTCCATTGTTTGTAGTCTCTTTCACTTGTATCTTAATATCTGTTTGTTGGTAATACATGACTATTATATTGAAATATTACAACTAATATAAATTCCAAAATTATATCTAGTCTAAACCTTGTTATGTATATCAAGCTTCCTATCATATAGATGTAAAGGTTATGATCGAAATCACCTCATTCATCATCCATCATCTTATCAAATTGATTTGATAAAAACAAATTAGCCAATAAACAAACCATTGAAACCAAAAGTGATTTGATAGTTCTATGTAAAGGGCCAGGTAGCCTTTGGATCTCATATTTTATGAAACGTGACATATCCAATAAATGCCCCTACAGTCAATCTCTGGAATATAACTAAATAGAAGTTTTTCATTTTGATATCCATGGTCTCAATCAATGAGAGAGAAAAAACCTTTTGTATTCAACATGTAAAACACAAATTAGCCGTAAAAGTTTCCCATTGAAACCATAGCTTATTAGTTATTAGACTACATATCTTCATATAGAACTTGCAAATAGTATGGTGGAAATGTGGATCTCATGACTCTTCATAATGTACAATGATTCATTCCATATTCATTTTTAGATTCATTCCATATGCATTTAAAAGAAGTAACTACTATGTATTCCACTTCTACTCTATATAGATAAAGTAATGACTCTTTCTTGCTTAACCATGCAACCAAAGACTCTTCTAAGTAGAATTATACATTGTCCAAGTAATGACTCTTTCTTGCTTAAACATGCAACCAAAGACTCTTCTAAGTAGAATTATACATTGTCCACTTGTACTTTTCATGTCATCCACACAAGCCTAGTTGAATCTCTCTATGTTGTCAATTTAAATTTCTCACCTTTTGGGTACTATAGTCCATTGTTTGTAGTCTATTTCACTTGTATCTTAATATCTGTTTGTTGGTAATAGATGACTCTGTTATATTGAAATATTCCAACTAATATAAATTCCAAAATTATATCTAGTCTAAACCTTGTTATGTATATCAAGATTCCTATCATATAGATGTAAAGGTTATGATCAACATCACCTCATTCATCATCCATCATCTGCACATAACTTGCATCCAATTGATTTGATAAAAACACATTAGCCAATAAACAAACCATTGAAACCAAAAGTGATTTGATAGTTCTATAGGCAGAGTTTGTAAAGGGCCAGGTAGCCTTTGGATCTCATCTTTTATGAAAGGTGACATATCCAGTAAAAACCCCTACAGTCAATCTCTGGAATAGATCTAAATAGAGATTTTTCATTTTCATATCCATGGTCTCAAACAATGAGAGAGAAAAAACATTTTATATTCAACATGTAAAACACAAATTAGCCATAAAAGTTTCCCATTGAAACCAAAAGTGATTTGATACAAAACATAGGTTTTAACCTAAGAGTAAATGCCCCTACAGTCAATCTCTGGAATAGTTTTAAATAGAATTTTTTCATTTTCATATCCATGACCTCTCAAACAATGAGAGAGAAAAAACTTTTTATATTCAACATGTAAAACACAAATTAGCCATATCTCTGGAATAGATCTAAATAGAAGTTTTTCATTTTCATATCCATGGTCTCAAACAATGAGAGAGAAAAAACCTTTTATATTCAACATGTAAAACACAAATTAGCCATAGAAGTTTCCCATTGAAACCAAAAGTGATTTGATACAAAACATAGGTTTTAACCTTATATAGTTTAAAATTGTTTCAAATAGATTTTTAATAAAATGAAAAATATTCAATGTAAAAAACATAGTATTTAGAGACAAAAAGTAATTTGATACAAAACATATAGGTTTTAACCAAGTATATAGTTAATTGTTTTGAAAATAGATTCTTAAGAAAATGAAAAATATTCAATGTAAAACACATGCATTCTTATGCATTCTTATACACCCTTATGTCTATGTAAAGTAGTTTGAGTGATTCCACGGGTCTTCTACACCCTTGATAGTGTATAGTTGGGACAGGTAGTGTTAACTTCTACAAGTTTTATAGGCAGAGTCTGTAAAGGGCCGGGTAGCCTCTAGATCTCATCTTTTATGATAGGTGACATATCAAGTAAATGCCCTTATAGTCAATCTCTGGAATCTAGATCTAAATAGAAGTTTTTCATTTTCATATCCATGGTCTCAAACAATGAGAGAGAGAAAAAACCTTTTATATTCAACATGTAAAACACAAATTAGCCATACAGGTTTCCCATTGAAACCAAAAGTGATTTGATACAAAACATAGGTTTTAACCTTAGTAAATGCCCCTATAGTCAATCTCTAGAATAGTTTTAAATAGAAGTTTTTCATTTTCATATCCATCGTCTCAAACAATGAGAGAAAAAACCTTTTATATTCTATGTACATGTAAAACAAAAATTAGCCACATCTCTAGAATAGATCTAAATAGAAGTTTTTCATTTTCATATCCATGGTCTCAAACAATGAGAGAGAAAAAAACCTTTTATATTCAACATGTAAAACACAAATTACATGTTTACCAATGGGAGGCATTCAATAGGACATCACCACCTCTCAAGGCACATACCCTGCCTAGGTTTACCAATGTATGTCCTCACAAGACCATTTCCTCCTAATCCCAAGAAAATTTTGTCCTTCATACCATTCTTTAACCGAGTCCATGTACTTGGATTCGACTATTAGTCTTGGTCACCGTACATGACTCAAGAATTTGCGTCCCTAATGCTTATCCAATCCACCATTCTACCTATACATGTTCATATACTAGACTCACAATAGTTAGTCTTGACCATAGTACATGACACTTGGACAAAATAGTGTCCATCTTCACTCCCTATCAAACTGGGAGGTGATATCCACAAGCCCAAGCTTGTGTAAAAAATACTCATCCTATCCCTTAAGAAGGGACTTTCATCAATGCATCAATTTCATATTCATCTGTGGATATCCTTGTAGCTTATCGGCTCCTATTTGCATCATATCTCAAATCATAGTGTGCTTCAACCTTTTGGGTTCTTTGAAAACCTTCATACAACTTAGATCATTACAAATTATCACTATTGAATTCAACATTCCATCAAATAGTCCATCAAATGAATACTTTTCTAGAGCCAAAATGCTTACATAAACTATCATATCTTCCTTCTCCTCATAAACACTTCTATACCAACAAACGAATCAAATACATCAAAAAAACAATCATCTTTCATCATCCAAATTCCAGTAGGATATTAATCATACATTGTTTCCTTGACCACGTTTCTACCAAATCTCAAGTAGTAGTGTGTCTTCTACTTTTAGCTTCATTTTAAGTCAATATGTCTTCATTTCACTCATGAGTCCTTTCTCGAAGTACCATGGTATTCTTTTAATCATGAGGCTCCTTTTCAAAATCCTGGGGAAATTCTTCTAATTGAGGTAATTGACTTTACATGATCCTCTCCCTCTTACTAGGATAACCTTATTTCTTTAATACTAACATCTATTGCATTATATTTTCCAACTCCTTAGTTTTTATATATTTGGAAAGACCTCTTAGTTATGATTTGTTCATTATTTTTCTGCCAAAGCTTAGGTCATCCTAGTTATTTTCCTGTAAATGCCACTTAGAGGATATTGATACATAACCAAGAAAAGGATATGGATATGTAACCAAGAAAAATCATAACCAATAAAAGGATATGTAGATAATAACAACGATATTAATCAAAGAGAACATATATAGAATACTTATCCTTTTGAGAAGAGTTAACTCCTTAATATTTTACCATATTAGTCCTCATATCAGCATGGTGTCATTTCTATCATTCGTAATATCTAGGGTTTCTTCTTTCAGTGGAAATGATAGCCCTAAGTTTTTTTTTCTTGGTTCATATTTTTTCTAGGGTTTACAAACCCTAGATGATTCAAGATCTAAAATCTTCAAAACATGCCATATTTCATATTTTCAAGTTCTACACACATACTAATGTGTTATCCCTAAACCCTAGAATTTTTATTAACACACCTTCTATTCATGAGATGAAGCTCATTAATGTTTTCCTTACTGAATTTCTAGTCTACAAAAACTTAATCTTCGTGTAAAAGTAAATAAGAAATATCTACTACATTGATTATGTCTAGAAGTCATTGGTTCCAAGATATATTTGAAATAAATTTATACTCTAGATTTATACTATCCAAAAATTATATGACTTAAATTGTAGAGTGTGAGTAGTGTTTTAACTTTACTTTTCATCCCTTTCTTCCTTCGAGTATGGCACCAAATCACAATTTTTTCAAGCTCCCCCAAAGAGATATAAATCAACTTCTTGTGATGTCTAGGATAGATTGAATTTCTATCCTTATGTCAATTTGGTTCTATATTGAAGTTCTTCCTTGGGATGCTTCAAAAAAATATGTTCACGGTATCTCAAGTCAAATATCTAACCTTATCCATAGGTGGTGTGCAATTAGTTCTTCGAATGGTCTCCAAGAGGTTCAAAATTTGACTTTATCCTCAATTTGATCTCAGTGGAAGGTATTATAAACCTTCACATTATCTACAAACAATAACTTCAATCCTTTGCATGAACAAGAACTTCGTATAAGTGTCACAGTCCTTCGAATAAGTCAAGTTTACAAACCTCCACATATATCTTTGCGATAATAAAATGTACAAATCATTGGATGAGTAATAGGTATAGGCCTATTCATTTGTCAGCAAGAACAAGAATTTGTTTCAGGTCTCAACCATAGTTTGCTTCAAAGATACCAAGTTTTTCTTCAACCATAAATACCTTATCATCATAGGGAATCGAACCTCAAAGAAGCTTTAGATCATACAAACAATTCCACAGAGCTTGCAACAATCCACAAAACATTTTTACAAAGAACCTTGATTTTATGTTCTAGTTTTTCGAACTTTAGAATTCACAAAAATGAGTTTCTCGAATTAGGAACCTTGGATTTTGTAAGAAAAGTTCCACAGGGCGATGTAGATAACATACCCACACTATTCCATAGAGAGTACATTGCATGATTCCACATGAATCCTTAGATGGTACTTTCACTTTCGGACTTGAGCTTCAAGAGCACTTTCCATTGATACTTCGCAATCAAACAACTGAACAACTTTTGATGCAATAAATGATCCTATTGTAAATTGTGGTATAAAATTTCATCATACTTCAAACATTTATTTTATATCAACTTCTTATTGAACAGGGCTGTTGTATTTTGGCCTAAATTATTCTTTTGACTTCTTTTCATACCTCTCTCCTTTCCTTTTATATTCATTCAGACCTTAAGACAACATCACAATCAAAGATCTAATCAAAGATGTTTACCCTAACATATTCCCATAAACACTCCTAGTAAACTTGGTCAGAAGCTTCAACTTGGTCTAAATTAGATATAAAGGAAAGTTACAAAATTGTCTTTCTTTCAAATTAGGATTAGGCTCCTTGGATATTTGATTCCCTTAAACTTCTCTTTAAAACTAACTCTAAAACCATGTTGAAATTCGATTGAAAGATTGAATTTCTAGTCATGATAATTACTTGTGAAGATGTTTAGTGTTCTTCTTAGTTTTTATTTATTATTCATCAATAAATTACCATTCAGATACAAGAAAATAGAGATCATAGTGCACAAGGGAGAAGAGACACTAGATATTTTTTCAAAGTGTTGAAAAATGTGTAACTAAGTTTGGTCTTCATAAATATGAAATGTACTTGTTTTATTATATATTGTAAAATGAAAGAAAAAATATTATTTTATTTTTGTAGCATGGGTTTGAAGCTCAAGGTCTTTTATTTTAGAGGTCAAGCACCCATTGAGTGCTTCTAGGGTTTTTCCTAGGGTCAAGAAGTCAAAAGAGTCATTGTCATATGAAGAAGACCCCATCGGGCACATTGTAACTTGTAAAAAGAATTATTTTTGTATTTAAAAGTGTCAAAATACCCTCCAAGACCAAGTCAGTCTGACAGCTAAGAAGTCGGCCTCAACTAGGGTATTTTGTTAACCTTAGAAGCCTATATATAGGAGGGAGCTCGAAATCCTATGGACATGATTTATTCTCTCATCATTCAAGCGAAGGAGAAGGAGGCAAACGAAGAAGGAAGAAGGAATAAGGACAAGTGTTTGGGTGATTTTCTCTCTCTTTTCACATGTAAAAATGGAGGTTAGGATTTTTCTGTTGCAAGATCGAACTTGGAGAAATTGTTGAAAGAAGGTCCAAGGAAGTTCTACTAGATCATCCTCAAGCCATGGAAGAAGGATAAACTCAAGTGAAGGTCAAAGGAAGCCTTTGAAGCCCTATATTTGTTCACACATGCGGAGGAAACATATGTTATAGGGGCCGAAAATTTAAGACATGTAGTGGAGGTCAAAATTCTGTAGTTAGGGTTCAAAGTTGTGCTGCTGGAAGAGATTTGAATAGATTTTACTTAGACAAGGAAAGAACATCATTAAGAAGGTCAGAATTGGTATTGGAAGGATATTGGTCTTGGTCTAGAGGTATTGTAATTTGGAATTTTGAAGAATCTATAAGAAGAGAAGGGATTTGTGGGTTTTCCTCTCAAGTAGAGAGGTTTTGGCCTTAGCTTGCAGCCTATTTCACGTGTTCATGTGTATTTTTATCTTCTTGTATTTGGTAGCTATTTATGATAAGAACAACAAGATAATAAGATAAGAAGCTAATAAGTAAGAAAAATTAAAAAGACATCACAAGAAATTATCAAGTTTAAGATAATCATCTTGATTGTAGCCCTATAGATTTATCAACACGGTATTAGAGCTAAGGTTGGCTAAGGGCACGATGAAGATCACTACATCCTTGAATAAGTCTTTAAATAAGTTTTCTATGGTAGAAATTCATCTCAAGAAAGGTATAAATGCATTGTGGAATCTCCTATTATCCATCAAGGTTATTCTTAGAACTTATAGGCACCTTTGAAGATGAGAATTTTTGGGTAATCAATAGTGGAGCATCAAGACATGTGACCGGTGAGCACAAGAGACTAAAAACCCTATCAAGAGGAAATTATTCTTATTCGGTTGAGCTTGGTGACAAGAAGAGATATCACCTAAGAATAATTGGATCAATCTCAATGGAGCTAGAGAATGGAGGAAAGGTTGTAGTATGGGATAAAAAATCTAGCATCGTAATGAAAAGATAATTGGGATTCATGAAGGAATACTCTATATATTATTGACTCCTCTCTCTCAAGCTTTGGTTCACATTGAAGTAAGTCCATGTGAACTTTGGCATAGAAGCTTTGGTCACCTTCACTACAAAATATTACCAACTCTAAATTTAATGGTAAATGGCATCCTTGAACTCAATGAGGATCATGAAGGAGTATGCAAGGGATGTGCATTAGGTAAAAATGTCAAGAGACCATTTAGAATTAGTGCTTCAAGGTCAAATAAATTCTATATCTCATTCATTGTGATGTATGTGGTCCTATGTCTAAAACGTATATTGGAAGTCATCTATATTATGTGGGATTCATTGATGACCATTCAAGGAAAACTTGTATTTATTTTCTGAAATCCAAGGATCAAGTATTCAACAAATTTCAAGAATTAAAAGGTAAAGTGGAGAACCTTACAGAAAGGATAATAAAGATAGTAATATCCAATAATTGAGGAGAATAGACTTCAAAGTGTTGAAAAATTTGTAACTAAGTTCGGTTTTCATAAACATGAAATGTATTTTTGATTCTTGTAAATTATAAAATGAAAGAAAAATAATTATTATTATTTTGGAGAATGGGTTTCATGCTTAAGGTATTTTATTTTATAGGTTAAGCACCCATTATGTGCTTCTAGGGTTTGTCCTAGGTGAATAATTCAAAAGAGTCATTGTCATAAGTTGAAGATCCCAATGGGCACATTGTAACTTGTAAAGAATTTTTTTTGTCTTTAAAAGTTTCAAAATACTCTCCACGACCAAGTCGGCATGGTAGCCGGAAAGTCGGCCTAAAGGAAGAGCCACATCCACCCTTAAAGAAGCCTATATATAGAAGATATCTCGTCCTACTTGAAGAACACTCACTCACCACTCATTCTAGTAAAGGAAGAGGAAGGAGAAAGTAACAAAGGAGGATGAAGAAGATTTATTTTTTGGGATAATTATCTCTCTCACGTGCTAAAGAGGACTAGGGTTTCTACAATAGGCCTAGGGCATCAATCTACAAGTTTGATCTTGGAGAAAGGAAGGCAAAGAGGTCAAGTGAAGGTCACCAAGGGTCTCTCTCAAGCTCCAGAAGTTAGGGAAAGGCAAGCAAAGGTCAGAGGAAGGATCTATAAGAATATCAAAGCTCCCACGTGTGGCAGTAGCAGTTGCAGGGGGGCCAAAATTTCAGATCTACAATATAAGGCCGAAAATATTGCAGTAGGAGGCCAAAAATATTGCAACAGGAGGTAGAAAAAGTGCTACTGGAAGATATATGAGTGGGTTTGACTACATCTAGGTTGGCACATCATATCAAGAGGTTAGTATTTGTATTGGAGGGTATTGTTATCAGTCTTAAGGTCAATAAATATGTCAATTGAAGAATATATAAGGAAGAGAAGATATTTGTGGGTTTTCTTGTCAAGAGGAGAGGTTTTGGCCCCAATTTAGAGCCTATATATTGTGTCATTGTTCTTCTTTTTTGGTATTTTTTTGATGCTTCACACATATAATAATAAGGAACGGAGCTAAAAAGTAAAAATGAAACACAAGAAGTTATCAAGTAAAAGAGAATTAAACATAATCATTACCCTATTGAGTTCTCAACATGGTATCAGAGCTAAGGTTGGATAAGGGTATCATGAATATATCCTCTACATTGAATAATTTCATAAAGAAGTGTTCAAAGGTATCAAGTTATTTTAAGAAAGGAATTAAGGAATCATGGAGTCCCTTATTCTCTACAAATAAGGAATTAATCAGGGAAATGATGAAGGTCTCTTCTCGACACTCATTGGCACATTCCAATGAAAGCATTTGGGTAATTAATAGTGGTGCATCTAAGCACATGACAAGTCATCACAAACAATTGAAGACTTTATCAAAGGGAAAATATTATTATTCAATGGAAATTGGAGATAACAAGAGTTATCCTATGAGAGGTATTGGATCAACTTCTATAGAGCTGGAGAATGGAAGCAACATTCACCTCAAAAACATCCTATTTGTTCCAGGCTTGCATAAGAACTTACTTTCCATTTCAAGTCTAGAGTATAAGGGTGATAAAATAGATTTCATTGATGGAAATTTTCTTGTATGGAGTAAAAACTAAAGTATAGATAATGCTAGAGTAATTGGTATTCGAGAAGGAAGACTTTACAGGCTGATATCTCCTCTAGCTCAAGCCTTGGTTCACATTGAAATTAGCCCATGTGAACTATGTCATAGAAGATTTGGCCATCTTCATTTCAAGATCCTCCCAACTCTATGTTACATAGTAGATGGAATACCTAAACTAAAAGAAGATCATGAAGGATTATGTAAGGGATGTGCATTGGGTAAGAATCCCAAGAGACTATTTGGAAGCAATGCTTCATGGTTAAAAGAAATCTTGGATCTCAATCACTCTAATGTATGTGGCTCTATGAATCCTAAATATATTGAAGGTCATATATATTATGTCACATTCATAGATGACCATTCAACAAAGACCTGGGTTTACTTAATGAAAACCAAGGACGAAGTATTTAAAAAATTTCAAGAATTCAATGTTGAAGTGGAGAACCTTATAGAAAGAAGAGTCAAGATACTAATATCTGATAATGGAGGAGAGTATACATCCAAGGAGACTATATAATTATTTAAGGAATATTGGATTAAGAGGGAGTTGATAGTCCCATATAATCCGGATAAAATGGATTTTAAGAAAGGAAGAATCGATCCATTGAACAAAGTGGAAAAGCAATGTTACATGAATAAGATCTACAAAAATTTTTGTGGGGAGAAGCTACGAAGACAATATTATATATTAAAAATAGAAGTCCCCATAGGTTGCTAGACAACAAGGCTCCCGAGGAAGTACTCACTGGGGAGAAACCAACTGTATACCATCTTCATATTTTTGGGTGCCCCGTATATATTTATATACCAAAGGACAAAAGAAATAAGATGGATCCATCAAGCATAAGAGGAACATTTTTTGGTTACATCAATTCCTATAAGGCCTATAGAATCTACTTAAAGGAAGGATACCATATGGAAATAAGTCGAGATGTCATATTCGACGAGAGTATCACATTCAAGAAATCTAAGGAACTTCCCATGGACTCTAATGACGAATAACTTCCAGTATTTTAAGAAGAAGTTAACAGGGAGGAAGAAGAATCTCATCATGAAGATGAGGGTCCCAGTGAAACCATTCAACCCATGGTCCTCCCCGAATCAAGAAAGAGACCAAACTAGTTGAAATCTACACTACATGATGCATAAGGTCATGGGGAAGTGAAAGGATCATTTAGAGAAATCAAGAAACCCAAGAGATAGTTTGAGTATGGTGTATACATGAAAAAACTAATAGAAGATAAACTATCCACATTTTAAGAGGTTGTCAATCATCGGGAATGTAAGGATTCTGTGAATGAATAATATCAATCTATAATGAAGAATGGAGTTTGGGACATCGTACCAAGGCTTGAAGACAAATATGTGGTAACTTCCAAATGGATCTACAATATCAAACACATGATATATGGAAGCATGAATAAATATAAGGCAAGATTTGTGGCTAGGGGTTTCTCTCAACAAGAAGGCATCGACTATGAAGAGACATTTGCTCTGACAAGAAGGTAGACAATGATTCATTCATTGGCCTCTCTGGAAACATCGATGGGATGTAACATCTATCAAATGGATGTCAAGACTACATTTCTGAATGGCACAATTGATGAGGAATTCTATATAGGGAAATGTTTGGGATTTGAAGTTAAATACATGAAGGAATATGTTTTCAGATTCAAGAAATAATTATATGGCCTCAAGCAAGCACCAATGGTATGATATGCTAGAATGGATGCATACCTACAAATAATAGGCTTCACAAAAAGTTTTGTTGATCTGAACTTGTATATAAAGGTTATAGATGAAGAACTTGTAACCATTCTTCTATATGTAGATGATCTTCTATTAATAGGTGTATAAGGTTGAACTGAAGAATTTAAGAAGCAACTAGCAATAGGATTTGAAATGAATAATCTAGGGTTGATGCATTACTATTTGAGACTAGAAGTATGGCAAGGACCTGATGAAATTTATCTAGGTAAAGGGAAGTATGTGATCAAGATGTTGAAGAGGTTTGACATGATGGCTAAAAAAACCTATGACCACTCTGATGATCAAAAACTTGAAGAGACTAAGGAGTTCTGAATCGAGCCCTATGGATCCTTCCAAATATAGATAACTGATTGGCTCACTGGTGTACTTGGTGAATACTTGACCAGACATATGTTTTGTAGTAAAAATTCTCAATCAATTCCAAGTGGAGCCAAAACATGATAATTGGATAGAAAAAACATATACTGCGATATCTATGAGGAAATATTCACTATTGCGTGAAATATGATAGGAGGAATGATGTCCACTTGGTTGGATATATACATTCAGACTGGGGAGGCAACGAGCAAGAGGGAAGAAGCACTACAGGAGGATGTTTCATTTTGGGACCGTCCATGTTCTCATGGATGAATAGAAAGCAAGGCACATTTTCTTTGAGTAGTGTTGAGGCTAAATATGTTGCGGCCTGTGAAGTAATCAGAGAAACGATATAGTTAAGGAAGTTGATATCCAACCTATTTTAAGGACCAATGGAACCTATAGTGATACATTGTGATAACACCAATTGTATACGATTTTATGAAGACCCAATATTTCATGGAAAGAAAAAGCGTATAAACAAAATGTATCACTATATTTGGAAGCTAGTGTAAAATGATGTGTTGCAACTACAATATATCTCCACCGATGAGAAGGTAGTTGACATATTGACGAAATATATTCCTAACAAAAATCTTGTGTACTTGAGAGACAAGCTTGGTCTGGTTGATATATCCTCCCCAGTTGAGAGGGAGAGATAGACACATCATTATTTTCTTCACTTGGGAAGACAGAATGGAGGATTAGGTAACAATCTGGCATTTGATACTCTTTGAGGATGTGGTATGGAATCCAAGATAAGAGTATTCGTGGACCGATATTTTTTGAGGAATAACTATCCAAGATAAGAATAGTAAAAAAAAGGTCATATTCGGTAAACACTCGGGTTGAGTATTGTTATATTTAGATAACCATAGTATGTTCTATGATTAAATGCAGTTTTACTTCAATCTTCTTGAAGGCCCAATTCAGATTTAGCAATCACATAAACTTGAAAGTAAAATGATGATAGAACATAAAAATAGATCAAAAAAAGAGAAGACAAATAATGTATCATAATTTGTAATTCTCCTTGTCTAGAAAATGGATAGATAAATGTTTGTTACAGTAGTCAATAGGTGCCCTAGCCAACAAAGTCTTGATTTGGTCAAACCAACTTCTCCAACAACCAAATCAACCTTTCTCCAAGTGTCACACACACCCCTCAAATACAACTCCAAAAAATCAATGCAAGTCAATCGAAAACGGTCAACACAAAAGTGAATGTTGCAATCAAAGTCAATGCTTCTCCTCGATTTTTGTGCCCTCCAATGTCACCTCAAGAAATTGGATTTTCTATGCAAAAATCGAAGTCACAATCCAAGAGTTGACCCAGAGTCAACGATGTCTAGAAACCCTAAAAACAATATGAAAATTACAACAAATTCTCTAGGTTCAGATTCACACATGTGAGGGAAAGGAAGCCTCTTCTAGGCTATATGAACCAATCAAATCATAATTAAAATGTGTGTTATGATATGATGATGAAATGAGCACCATCTCTCTCCAATTTAAATCCATCAATGAGGGTATGTGGCACATCTGTTGGGCTTGTGAACCTACATTACAAATCTGGCCGACTTTGCTCATGTGTGGAAAATAATATCAAAATATATGTTCTTCTCATCCAAACAAGATGATCTTTAGATCAATCTTGCACCTCTCCGAAAGAGGAATCCAACCAAAATATAATCATCATCATATGAGAGGTGCAACATGGAGTTTGGACCTAGTTACCCAAAATTAACACTCCCTCTCAACTAGGGAGAACTCCATCTATCCACCTGTGCCATCCTGTCATCAGTACCATCGTGTACTAGCATCATCATCATCCTGAAATCTTGTGTCATCATGTAGTAACATGATTTTTCAGCTCTAAGGGAAAAAAGACTAGAGTGATTCATGGAGACATCACACTCTGCTGACCCTAAGTTAGCCTAGAGGGTAAAACCTCAATATACTCAAGAGAGTCACATGCTAACCCGAAGTTAGTTTACTGACCTGAAGTCAGTTTAGAGGTAAGAACCTCATCAGACTTGATCCTAGATCAAGGTGTTGGACACAACCCATCCTAGACATAGAGAGTATGACAATCTCTGATGCGTCCATTGGTCTTACTATTGGTCTCTATCCACATTTCCCACCTCATTGCCCAAATGAGAGGTACTTCCCATGAGTCTGAAACACCATGGGTAGGATGCATGCGAGGCATATATAAAAGAGAGGGTGAACCAACTCAACATCATAATGGTGGGGAAAAATAACAAGAAGTTTTGGCAAGCCTAGCCCTGTGTGTGATTATAGATCCAAGAAGCTATCCCCAAGCCCCCTGGAGCTCTTAGAGCTCATTGTCCAACTCAAGCAGGACCCTCACAATAGGGTATTTCCACGATTCCAAGCTTCTCACGGAAGGTTAGGAACTTTAACTTCCCCAGGGGTTTCATGAGAATATATGTGACCTGCTCATTAGTTCCAATTTGATCAATCCTTACGGCACCTCATTGTACCATCTCCCGGATAAAGTTGTACCTAATATCAATATGCTTGGATCAATCGTGGAATACAAGATTCTCAGAAATACGAATCCCACTTTGGTTATCACAAAGGATAACAGTAGTATCTTGCACATGTCCAAATGGCTCACTGTAGAGATTTCTCAACCAGATAGATTCACAACATGCCATATTCGCTACAATGTATCCAACCTCAACGGTGCTCAAAGCCATCAATTTTTTCTTCCTGCTCATCCAAGATATCGAAGAAGAACCCAAGGTGAAGCAACATCGATATGTGCTCTTACGATCTACCATACTGCCAGCCCAATCAGCATCAATATATCCATGGAGTCTCAAACTTTTGGTTGTGTATCTCATGCCATGATTGATTGTGCTTGAAGATATCTCAATATATTCTTGGCACCGATCCAGTGAATGTGATGAGGCTCAACCATATGTTGACTCAAAGTGTTCACTACAAAACATATAGTCGGACGAGAGTTGACTAAGAACATTAGGGCCCCTACGAGTTGTCGATACTCGGTGGGATTTCCCAGCTCAGTCCCAACAACACTTCCACAAAACTTCTTAAAGTTGAGTTCCATCGATGTCGACACAGACTTACAGTCCACCATACCAAATCTTTCAAGTATCTTCACGACATATTTTCCTTGAGAAAGGAAAATCTCACATGGCCTTTTCCAGACCTCCAGGCCTAGGAAATAGTGCATCATTCCTAGGTCTTTCATCTCAAAATCAGAATCTATCTCCCTCTTACAATGATGAATAATAGGGTTAACACCTGTCAGGAAGAGATATTTTGTATAGAGAACTAGAATGAGAGGCATTTCTTTATCAACCTTAAAATAAATATTTGAATCAACATCACTTCGAGTGAAGCCCAACTTCATCATGTAGCTATCGATCCTCTCATACGAAGCCCTGGGGGCTTTCTTCAACCCATAGAGGGCTTTATTCAACCTGCATACATATGAGTCTCTATTTTGGACTTCGAACCCCAAATGTTTCTCCACATAAACCTCTTCCTTTATTGAACCATGTAGAAAAAGTAGTCTTCACGTCCATATAATGGAGATTCCATCCTTGTGTTGTAACAAGGGAAATGTTAGATCGAATGGTGGTATAATGGGCGATGGGTGAAAATATATCATCATAATATATGGCTTCTTTCTGAGAGAAGCCTCGGGCAACAAATCTTACCTTGTATTTTTTAGCACTACCATCGGCTCCATGCTTGATCTTGAAGAGCCATTTTGAGGTGACAACATATTTGTCCTCCGGTCTCGGGACCACACCCTAGACATTATTCTTCATAATGGACTCATATTCTTCATGCATAACATCCTTCCAAACTTGATGCTTTACGACTTCTTCAAATGATACAGGCTCAGATTTTACAATTGTACTCATGGTTGCTAGATACCCTTGGTACCTATTCGGCTTCTTACTTTCACGGAATGTCCCCATTGGGGAAATATGTCTCTCGGTATCTTCAAGAGTTTCCCTGAGCCATGAGGTTATCATTTTATTTGAAGGAGGTGGATTGATAGGATCCATTGGTCCTTCAACATCGGGCATAGTTTAATCCTTTGGTTCTTCTTGCCCTCCATCTTCTTCTTCTTCTTATTTGTCTTCCTTTGAGCTAGGAATATTTCTTACTTTCTTGAGGGAAACATCTTCATTGAAGGTGAAATCATGGCATATCTCTACTTCTCTTTGACCAGACACATAGATTCTATATGCCTTCGAGGTTTCAATGTAGCCCATAAACATTCCCTTCTTCCCATAAGCATCCAACTTGCTTCTCATTTCTTTCGGCACATGAAAATAAACAAGACTTCCAAAAAATCTAAGGTGTGAGACATTAAGATTATTACCAAAGAATACTTCATAGGGGTTTTTGGAGTCCAAAGCAGAATGTGGGCATCTATTTTGAACATACAAAATAGTGTTCGCAACTTCTCCCCATAGAAACTTCGGAGGACCTTGGTCATATAGCATGGCAAGGGCAGCTTCCAAAATAGTCATGTTCTTGCTTTCAGCAGCACTATTTTTCTTAGGAGTATACATAGTTGTGGTTTCCCTCTTAATGCCAACTTCCCTACAAAATTCATTAAATTCATTTGACTCATACTCAGTCCCATTATCGGACCTCAAAATTTTGATTTTCTTTCCGGTTTGATTTTCAACCAAGGCCTTGAAAGTATAAAACCATTTGAATGCTTCGTCCTTCTCCTTCAAGAATTATATCCAGGTTTTGCAAGAGAATTCATCTATAAAAGTTATGTAATAGGAAAATCCTCCCAAGGATGTTAGAGGAAGCATACCAAATAGATCAGGATGTATGAATTTCAAGATATATGATGTCTTTGTGACACTTGAGGGGAATGGTCCCCTTGTATGCTTCCCTTCGGCACAAACCTGAAATATACCTTCATGATCATATTTAAACTTGGGCATCCCTGTCACCACCGTCCTTGCTTCGGGAAGGGATTTGTAATGATGGTGTGCATACCTTTGGTGCCATAGCTCGGTTTGAAGAGTTGTATCACATGACATGGCCCCCAACGGACTTCCTCCAACCTGATAGAGTGTATCAAATCTAAAACCAATAGTAATAGCTTCTTTGAATTTCTTCTTCTAGATGTGTATATTTCCATCAATTAATGCCACCTTGAATCCTTTGTCTTCCACTACCGAAATGGACACAAGGTTCTTCTTCAAATTAGGTATGTACAACACATCTTGTAAGCGGAGGACTTGACCTTGAGATAGATGAAGAGTCATAGTCCTTGTTCCTTTCATGGGGTAGGTGGAATTATCTCCAAGGATAATTTCTGAATTAGTATCATTCTTAATCAAATCATAGAGGGCTTATTTATAACCAGTGAGGTGCCTTGAAGCACCACTATCAATCAAGCAAACATCCATGGTGTCGGGAGGAGATGCAACAGAGAGGGAAGATACAAGAATGTATTCATTTTTCTTATTATCAACAACATTGGACTCATTTTACCTGGAATTCATTGACCTCTTGAAAGGTTGGCCATTTCCACTTCGATTAGAGGGAGCCTTTATATTTCCTTTGAACTTGTTGTTCCTTTGATTGTCATTTCCCCTGATGTTGTTGTTGTCATCATCCCTGGGAGAGTTCCTTCTATTGGGGCACTCTCTTGGATAGTGACCAGTCTTGTTACAAGTGTAACATCTTCCCTTTCTTGCTTTGGGCCCCACTCTTCAATGGTTTTGATTTCTCGGGCCACCATGGTTCTTATTCTTTGCATGAGTGCTGAAGGGAGTA
>JAXQQM020088207.1:0-31935 GCA_034641835.2 Pinus albicaulis | reverse complement strand
ACTTACTTGATAGTCGATCCTTTATCCGCTAGCACAACACAACTGAGATATGCGACACGACTCTCCTTGGTCTTTAGCTCGCCTTACAATCTCCTTCAAGTGTTCTTGGCTAAAACTGTCCTCAGACAGGCGGCCCAAAAGGCTTCGAAATATATCAAGTAAAATGTCACACACCTTGTTATGCCACAGAGTAGAGCTTCAAAAGCTTCTAAACTCTTCACAGGCTATTACAACACACTTTGCACTCAAACTCACTCACAAAACACTCTTTGACATTCGATGCCTAAACATGCACACAACACAACTATATATACAAAAAAGAAAGAGACTATTGAGGGTCCTTGTCAGGCATTACTGGCCCAGACAGTGTCTGCTCAATATTCTCGGGTACAATAATTAACTTAAAGAAAAAGCTACCAAGGTCCTTTCGGACTACGATCAGAATCATATTGTTCCCCGTGTTCAAAATCACTTTGCCACTTGTCAGGAGATGGAGAGGAATCTTTATCTTTAGACATGTGAACCCATTCATCTTTTGATCTGTAAAGCCATTCAAGGTACTTTGATTCCCATTCACTTTCATCATGAGGCTGAGCATCTTGATAAAGGTCGACATAGACATTATCTTTTGCATGTGATTTCTTTCCTGTAGTCGACTTTTCCGTAGCTATTCCTTTTCCTTTATCCACTGTTGAAGATTCTCCCTTATCTATTTTTCTTGGACTGAACTTGACAGTATCTTTGGTGACGAACATGTTACTTTGAGGGTACAGATATTTGTCGGCCGATTTGTTCCACTTGCATACATATGCCATCGGATCAACTTCTTTGTCAAGATAAGGATCCTTCTTTGCTTTTCTAAAGTTGATATGAGACTGGACAGCTAATTCGACACAATCAAGGAGATCTAACTTGAAAATCTGAAACATAGATACGGACTGCTCTATACAGCATTGGATCCAATATTTGCAATGATGATTAATTCCATAATGCTCTTGCCAGCCTAATTCAAAACTTATAGCAGAACCAACATGATTAGCTAACAGTAAACTGAGAAGGAAAACCACATCTTTTGTCCAATTTCCGTGCCTAACCTGAATGGTTACCAATGCCTTTTGATTTATGATTAATTTAATGGCTCCACAATTCTGCTTACATTTCTCTAAGGTCGAAATCATGTTTATTTTCTCATATAACCTTAGATTAGGAAAATCATTTAGCCAATTTGTCAACTTCTTTACCTCATCCATGTTATCAGCAATTAAAGTTTCAATAGTCTGATCTTCTCCATAAAGTTGAGAAAATGGATTAGGAACAATTGGATCTCTTAACTCGAGGCTGTTGTAACTCCATGGTGTAGAAAATGTTCTTAGATATTGCAAGGATTTTGATATGCATTGAGTAGTCCTGATTTGAGGCTTTTTCCTGCATAAACCATTATGAATCTCCCAGTCTGCAAATGGTTCAAAAATCTCATACTGAGGAAATGTGTCAGTATTTGCAAAGTACTCAGTACGACTCTGAAGATATGCTGCTTCCATTTCATCAAAAAGATCAAGTATTTGGAGAGATAACAAAAATTTTGCTATATCTTCATGCATGTTAATTTCTTCCAAATCAATCATCTTAGCAGCGGTATAAACACCAAGAGAAAAATCAACTGCACCAATAAGCTGATAATAGTTCAATCTTTTCAACATCTAGGACATCTTCTGCATGGGAACACCAGGTAGTCAAATAGTTTCCTATTTGATATACTTCATCTAAATCTTTGGAATTATTTACACTATGCTCAATCAAAGGGGCACAGTCTGCTCTAGTAGTAGGCTGCTTAAACATTGAGGATGTAGTACAAAATTTTTTTTTTGGTGGCCATTTTCCTCCTCGAACAAACCTATGGTTTGCATATGTCCATTCTTCTTGTGGTTGAGCTGTAATATAAGACACACGATGCATTTTTTGTACAGGTAAGAAGGGTTTCTTCTCAGGAATATACAATTCAGTAGAACCTTTTTCATGCTCTTCTGGAAAGACTTCAGAAATAGGTTGTCTACTTGATGAAGACTCTTCATGATATTGGACAGGAAAAACATGACGTTTGGGTTTGACTATAGGCCTTTCAATTTTTGGTCTTGGTGAAATTAGTTTAACATGACCATCTGATATAGCAACTCTTTTGTATTTTGACTCTGGTTTCTTACTGTCTTCTAGGGAATTATATTGAAAGTACCAATCATTAGGGATTTCTTCTGGACTATATACAGCACCTTCAACTTGTGCATTTGATATTCCAACAGTCACACAATCTTTTAGCACAGGTTGTTTCAATTTAGGATGAGTAGTGTTTTTTAATTGAAACGAGGCTTGAACTATCAGTGATAAATATTCACTATCTTCAACTAAACTTAAACCTTGGACACCAGTCATCATTTTCCAACAATCTTGTAAATGAGGATCTGACAGAATTATAGCATAATCTGGAAAGATTGTGCCATACTGACAACCAGTAGCTAAGTTTCCTGTAATAGTTCCTATACGTGCATGATCATATATTTGATGGCGAGTATCAAATACCTCGGCTATACAGGGAGAATTAATTCCATGTCTAAATAAGGGAGCAAGACCAATCCGGATACCTCCAAAGTGGAGATAATTATATTTCTTTTCTACAACATATTGTTTGAACTTTTTGATTTCATCCTTTGAAAACAGATTCAGAGCTACTATCTGAATAGAGGGGCCTGAAATCCTTATTGTCACTTCAACTTCCTTCAGAAAAGTTTTTCGTTTAAAAGCATAAGTGATTGGGAGTTTATAAACGTCAGTAGCATGTAGAGAGGGAGGATTCCAATTTTCTGGGTTATCTACTTCATCATGCTCGATTTCTTCAGAACGAGATGTTACTTCATTTACGATTCTTCTATCAATACTAGAAAAAGTGCGAAGTAAATGTGCCATGATAGAATTAGAAATAGGGCTCCGATACCAAATTAGATCGAGGACTCCGGCAACTTGCTGATAGTCGATCCTTTATCCGCTAGCACAACTGGCGAGATATGCGACACGACTCTCCTTGGTCTTTAGCTCGCCTTACAATCTCCTTGAGTGTTCTTGGCTAAGTTGTCCCTCGAACTGAGGCGGCCCAAAAAGGCTTAAAGTATATCCAAGTAAAATGTACACACCTTGTTATGCCACGAGTAGAGCTTAAAGCTTCTAAGCTCTTCACGAGGCTATTACAACACACTTTGCACTCAAACTCACTCACAAAACACTCTTTGACATTTGATGCCTAAACATGCACACAACACAACTATATGTAAAAAAAGAAAGAGACTATTAGGGTCCTTGTCGGGGCATTCTTGCAGCCCCCGGTGATTAATGCACTCAATATTCTCGGGTACAATAATTAACAAAAACTACCAAGGTCACTTTGACTACGATCGAGAATCATATTGTTCCCCGTGTTCAAATCACTTTGCCACTTGTCGGGAGATGGAGAGAATCTTTATCTTTAGACATGTGAACCCATTCATCTTTTGATCGCAAAAAGCCATTCAAGGTACTTTGATTCCCATTCACTGTCCTTGAGGCTGAGCATCTTGATAGAGTCATTATATAGACATTATCTTTTGCATGTGATTTCTTTCACATGAGTCGACTTTTTCCGTAGCTATTCCTTTTCCTTTATCCATTGAAGGAATTCTCCCTTGTCTATTTTTCTTGGACTGAACTGTGAGTATCTTTGGTGACGAACATGTTACTTTGATCTGAGATATTTGTCGGCCGATTTGTTCCACTTGCATACATATGCCATCGGATCAACTTCTTGTCAAGATAAGGATCCTTCTTTGCTTTTCTAAAGTTGATATGAGGCCCAGACTGACTAGTCGACACAATCGAGGAGATCTAACTTGAAAATACGAAACATAGATACGGGTGCTCTATCTGACATTGGATCCAATATTTGCAATGATGATTAATTCCATAATGCTCTTACCCATTCTAATTCAAAACTTATAAACGAGAACCAACATGATTAGCTAACAGTAAGCGAGAGAAAACCACATCTTTTGTCCAATTTCCGTGCCTAACACAGATAGTTTACCAATGCCTTTTGATTTATGATTAATTTAATGGCTCCACAATTAACACATTTCTCTAAAGATTCGAAATCATGTTTATTTTCTCATATAACCTTAGATTAGGAAAATCATTTAGCCAATTTGTCAACTTCTTTACCTCATCCATGTTATCAGCAATTAAAGTTTCAATAGTCTGATCTTCTCCATAAAGTTGAGAAAATGGATTAGGAACAAATGGATCTCTTAACTCGAAATTTATTTGTAACTCCATGGTGTGAAAATGTTCTTAGATATTAAGGATTTTGATATGCATTGAGTAGTCCTGATTTGAGGCTTTTTCCACACGCAAACCATTATGAATCTCCCGAGTCTGCAAATGGTTCAAAAATCTCATGCGAGGGAAATGTGTCGGTATTTGCAAAGTACTGATGCGACCTACGAAGATATCTTTGCTTCCATTTCATCAAAAAGATCCAAGTATTTGGAGAGATAAACAAAAATTTTGCTATATCTTCATACATATTTAATTTCTTCCAAATCAATCATCTTATGAAGCGGTATAAACACCAAGAGAAAAAATCAAGCGCACCAATAAGCTGATAATAGTTCAATCTTTCAACACTTCAATCATTTCACTGTATATTTTAGGGACAGGTAATCATCTAAGAGTTTAAAAATAAATCTTTACCTTCATGTTTGGTAAGGGATAAACCTTAACCAATTCTTCATCAAGTCCCAAATGAATCCCAACATTTTTTGATTGCCAAGCCTGGCATTTTTGGATCCATTGATTCCTTCTCAATCTGAAACCAACGAACTTTTTAATATCTTCTGCAGCAGAAGCCAATACAAATTCTAAAATTTTAAATCTCTTCACAAAAGTCGAATAAGAATCTGGAGCTGGAGAAAGATCAAACAAACTTGTCCTATGCATCTTGTTCATGTCCCTGGTGAGGGAGTCTTCCAAATAGTTTGAAATTCCTGGGATCCATTCAACATCAAATTCATACATGTTAAACAAAATCTGCCAAGCTAATAATATTCCTCTAGCTAATTGCTTAGAAATCTTTGCAGAGAGGAAATGAGTAAAATTCATTGAGTCTGTTCTAATTAAAAACTTAGCAGAAGCTAAATAAAGCTCAAATTTCTGGATTCCATTAAATATGGCTAAAGTTTCTTTTTCTGCCGCAAAATTTCCTTTTTTATGAGGCAGAAATTCTCCTGATGCATATGCACATAACTCTTCTTCTCCATTTTCTAAATTTTCAAACAAAACTGCTGCCCAAAATGAATCAGAGGCATCAGTTTGCAAAATCAACGAGCCTTGTCCTGGAGGCTTGAGTTTCGGCAATTCTTGGCATTCCTTTTTAAGCAGCTTTACTGCTTCTGTTGCTTCTTCTGACCAACCTGCATTCAAATGTTGCCTGATGGGGGCCGTCTTCTCTGATAATCTTGGAATGTACTTATGGATGTAATTCAATATTCCAAGAAATCTTTGAATCATCTTTTTATCAGAGAGTTGATCAGGAAATTCAACTAATTTTTTTAAAACATGAGACTGCATTTGAATTTTCCCATTAATAATATGAATACCCAAAAAATCAATATTGTTTTGGAACAACACCATCTTTTTCTCTGAAAGAACAATTCCATGTTTTCTTACTTCGTCTAGAAAAATTTCTATATGCTTAAGATGGTCTTCAAGGCTGTCACTGAAAATTAAAATATCATCAATGTAAACACATATGAAATCATATTTTCCAAAGATATAGTCCATTCTTCTTTGGAAGAATGTTGGTGCATTCTTTAATCCAAACAGAACTACTCTCCATTGGAAAAATCCAGCAGGACAAGTAAAAGCAGTCTTATGTCTGTCTTCTTCTCTGATCTGGATTTGGTAGTATCCTGATTTCATGTCGAATTTACTAAAAATCTTGCTATTCTGGATCTTCTGCATAATGGTCTCTTGCCTTGGCAAAGGATAATTAAAGCTTTTTGTGATTGCATTCAAGGGCTTATAATTAATGACCATTCTTGCCTTTCCTCTAATGATCTCAGAATGATTCCTTACTAAAAAGGCTGAACAAGAATAATGAGACTCACTAGGCTCTATCAATTGTAAATGCAGAAGTTCATCAATTTGTTTTCTGATCTCCTTTTCATCAGAAGGAGTACAAGGGATCAATTTTCCTTTCACACCGTTGTCATGGAGGGTTATGATTTCTTGTTGTGGGCTCTCCACTGACCAAAATATCTGAGGATTTTCTGAACAGTTTTTTAACAATTCTTCATAAATCTGAACTTGCTCTGTAGACCAGTCTGAGTTGATATTAGCTTTCTGCTTACCTTTCTGAGCTTTTTCTTCATATCTCTGCATGAATTCTATCCAATCATTTGAATCTTGAGCTGGTCTTTTTGATCCAATTTTCTTTTGACTTATCTGTCTCTGAGGCTCTGAATTAGCCAATGTTAACCTAGGGACAGAAATAGCTTTCTTCTTCACATTCAAAATCAACTTATCTTCACTTATGGTAACTGGAAGGACTGAAGATAAAAAAGGCATTCCCAAAGAAAGGCTACAAGATGTATCATGATATTGTACTGCTGAAATTTTTATAATCTCCCCCCCAACTTTTAAAGAAATGTTATCAACATAATGGGTTAGAGAGACTGATCATGTCATGGCACATTTACTTTTCACTTTTTCTGGAATTGATAGAAAAATATTTAATGAAGTAACATCCCATTCTGAAGAAATAGAGCATGATGAAGTTGATAACCCTGAAAGTTGGAATCCTCCCTCTTTACATGCTACTGAAGTCTATAAACTCTCGATCACTCATGTCTTTAAAAGAAAAACCTTTCTGAAGGAAGTTGAAGTGACGATTAGAATCTCTGGCCCTTCTGTTCAGATCGTAGCTTTGAACCTGTTTTCTAAGGATGAAATAAAAAAGTTCAAACAATATGTTGTGGACAAGAAATATAATTATCTCCACTTCGGAGGTATTCGTATTGGCCTTGCTCCCTTGTTCCGACATGGAATTAATTCTCCCTGTATAGCCGAAGTATTCGATACTCGCCATCAGGCATATGATCACGCACGTATAGGTACTATCACAGAAAACCTTACTACTGATTGTCAGTATGGTACTATTTTTCCAGATTATGTTGTAAGTCTGTCAGACCCTCATTTACAAGATTGCTGGAAAATGATGACTGGTGTTCAAGGATTAAGTTTGGTAGAAGATAGTGAGTATTTATCAGTAATAGTTCAAGCCTCGTTTCAGTTAACAAACACTGCTCATCCTAAACTGAAACAGCCTGTGTTAAAAGACTGTGTTACAGTAGGAATGTCAAATGCACAAGTCGAAGGTGCTGTATACAGTACAGAAGAGATCCCAAATGACTGGTATTTTCAATATAAATCTATGGAAGATCTTAAAAAGCCTGAGTCAAGATTAAAAAGAGTTGCTGTCTCAGATGGTCAAGTAAGACTAATTCCGCCAAGACCTAAAATTGAAAGACCAATATTCAAACCCAAACGTCATGTCTTTCCTGTTCAATATCATGAAGAATCCTCATCCAGTAGACATCCTATATCTGAAGCCTTCCCTGAAGAACTTGAGAAAAGTTCTACAGAATTGTATATACCTGAGAAGAAACCCTTCTTACCTGTACAAAAGATGCATCGTGTTTCTTATATTATAGCTCAACCACAGGAAGAATGGACATATGCAAACCATAGGTTTGTTCGAGGAGGAAAATGGCCACCAAAAACAAAATTCTGTACTACATCCTCAATGTCTAAGCAGCCTACTACTAGAGCAGACTGTGCCCCGTTGATTGAGCATAGTGTAAATAACTCCAAAGATTTAGATGAAGTATATCAAATAGGAAACTATTTGACTACTTGGTGCTCTCATACAGAAGATGTCTTAGATGAACTTGGTTCTCAATCTGCAGAAATATTAGCTAACCTTAGATTGCTCCAGGAAGAACAAACAGCTGAAAAAAAAAGAAGAGAAGAAAAGGTTAGAAGAAAGAAAGAAAAAGAAAGAAGAAAGAAAGAGTTGAGAACACCCCGTTTTTCTATGACTATGGAAAATCCATCCAGTTGGGAATTTGAAGAAGAAGAAGAAGAAAGTGGGATAGAAACAAGTACCCAAGCCCAAACATCAGATAGATTAGTTTCAAAGGGTAAATCAAAAATCTCTGAAAAAGTTTTTGAATCATCTCCTTTAATGCAGAAACCAAAAAGTGAATTGGCAACACTAGAAGATGCTGCAAAGAAATTTCCATCCTTTATTTTGCCTTCTCTGCAAAAGGCTCATACTTTCAGAGACCAATTAAAATATCCCAGGATAGAAGAAGATCTTTTTGCAACCAGTTCTACTGGTTATGTCCTTGATTTAGAAAAATCCAAAAATCCGGCTGAATCAATCCGTATCTGGATCGGTGCTTTATACCAGATGCAAGTAATTTCCAAGTTGAATAATGAAGCTATATTTTATTGGCTGAAAAAAGAATGGCAGACATAGTATATGATTGGTGGATGACACCAACCCAAGAAGAAAGAATGAATGTCTGTAATGTTGGTTTAGCCACCTTGGAATTATTGCTAAAAATTCAGTTTGTCCCAGAGCCTGTTGATGAAAAGAAACAACTTATAACAGATTTAACCCGTATGGAATTAAAATATGCTAAATACTTTCAAGAGTTTGGTGAAGAGTATATGGGAAAAGTCTTTAAGGCAAATTTGAGCAATGATTCAGTTCAAAAAATTACATTTTTATCAAAGTTACCTGGAAACCTTGGAGATATGATTCTCAAGGATTTAGAAGTTCAGAGTAAAACTATTGATCAAATCTATTGGATAGATTTGTTGTTCAGATGCTCAGAGAAAATCAAATATCTATGCTGGCAAAAGAAAGCCTCTGAGTTTTCTCCCGGATTAGCAGTATGTAGATCTGCACTACCATGGACTGCTTTTAAAAAATGAAGATAAAAAAGATATGGTAAGTTCAGACCAAAAAGAGTAGCTCATCCTAAGAGACCTTTCAAGAAATACTAATATCTCAAAAAAAGAGATAAATCACAACCAAAAAAAATTGTTGTTTTATCTATAAACAAGAAGGTTGCTTCGCAAGAAAATGTCCAAAAAGCTCATCAAGTAAACTTAAAGCATGCGTAGATGTTGAATAATTTGTATATTCATGGTCAATAGTTGAATCTCAAGATGATATTTCAGAAGTTTATATTTTGACAGAAGCATCTTCAGAAGATGAAGATACAATTGAATTTACTCAAAAAATGAATCGTTGCTACTATGCAGATGATTATTTGTATTGCAGTGAAGAATTGACTTCTGAAACAAAAGAATATGATGAAGAAGATGATGAAGAAAATGACACTTTTTCTGTATATACTGAAAAAGAAAATTCCACCATTGTAGATATTCCTCCAGCTGATTCTAGTTCAAATCAGTCCAAACCATCTCCATCTTATTCTGTTTTGTATCCATATCCAAAACAAGTCGCTCCATCCTCAGTTCCTCCTATTACCACTCCAGAAGAAACGTCTTTCTTAAAGAAAATTGTAAAAACAAATAATTTGTTGTATATTCCAGTAGAAGTCCAAGTCCGTCAAGATTGGATCGCAATACATGCTTTCATTGATACTGGTGGATCAAATAATTTGGAACGACCTTCCCTCTTTAAAGGCTTGTGGAAACCTCTCAATCATATTTTGGTATCAGAAACTGTTGGAGGATCAGTCTCTCTAACCCATTATGTTGATAACATTTCTTTAAAAGTTGGGGGGGAGATTATAAAAATTTCAGCAGTACAATATCATGATACATCTTGTAGCCTTTCTTTGGGAATGCCTTTTTTATCTTCAGTCCTTCCAGTTACCATAAGTGAAGATAAGTTGATTTTGAATGTGAAGAAAGTTATTTCTGTCCATAGGTTAACATTGGCTAATTCAGAGCCTCAGAGATAGATAAGTCAAAAGAAAATTGGATCAAAAAGACCAGCTCAAGATTCAAATGATTGGTTAGAAGTTCTGGAGAAGTTGTGCAGTTGATTTCTCTTTTTCTGTATATACTTCAGCAAAGCAGTTGGATTTAGAAGAGATTAATATGAATGAGAATATAGCAAAGTTCTTGCTATCCCTTCAGATTTTAGACCTTTTTGATGAAATGGAAGCAGCATTTCTACAGAGCCGCAATGAATATTTTGCAAATACTGATACTTTTCCACAATATGAGATCTTTGAACCATTTGCAGACTGGGAAATTTATAATGGTTTATGCAGGAAAAAGCCTCAGATAAGAACCACTCAGTGTATATCCAAATCTCTGCAATATTTGAGGACCCTCTTGACTCCATGGAGTTACAATAGCTTAGAGCTAAGAGACCCTGTTATTCCTAATCCTTTTTCTCAAGTCTATGGTCCTGATCAGTCAACAGAGACTTTAATTGCTGATAACATGGATGAAGTGAAAAAGTTAACCAATTGGATAAAGGAATTTCCTGATCTAAGGTTATATGAAAAGATTAATATGATAAAAACCTTAGAAAAATGTCAGCAAAATTGTCGTGCTATTAAGTTGTTGGTAAATCAAAAGGCTCTAATAACCATTCAAGTCAAGCATGGGAATTGGACAAAGGATGTGGTCTGTATTATTAGTTTAATGTTGTCCAATCATATTGCCTCAGCTGTCAGTTTTGAGTTGGGATGGCAAGATCATTATGGTTTGAATCACATTTGTAAATATTGGGTTCAATGTTGCATTGAGCAGTCAGTGTCTATGTTCCAGATTTTTAAATTAGATCTCCTTGGTGGTGTTGAATTAGCTGTGCAGTCTCACATCAACTTTTGGAAAGCAAAGAAGGACCCATTCCTCGATATTGAAGTTGATCCTATGGCATATGTATGCAAGTGGACAAAATCTGCCGATAAATATCTATACCCTCAAAGTAATATGTTTGTCACAAAGTACAAAGTCAAATTACAAACAGTAAAATCAGATAAGGTAGAATCATCGAGAAAAGATAAAGGCAAAGGAATAGTGACTGAACAAATGGCTACAGAGAAAAAGTCACGAGATAAAGGCAAAAGCATAATGACAGATCAAATGGCTACGGAAAAGAAGTCACAAGAAAATGACACTGTCTTCATCGATATCTACCAAGATGCTCAGCCTCATGATGAAAGTGAATGGGAATCAAGGTACCTCGAGTGGCTTTATAATAATCAAAATGAAGATTCCTCTCCTCACCGATGGTCTCCTGACAAGTGGCCTAGTGATTTTGAACCTGGCAAACAATATGATTCGGATCGTAGTCCGAAAGGATCGTGGTGACTATTTCCTTTTATGAATTATTGTACTCGAGAATATTGAGTAGACACCGTGTGGGCCAGGAATGCCTGACAAGGACCCTCAATAGTCTCTTTAGTTTTGTATATATAGATGTGTTGTGTGTATGTGTAGGCATCGCAGTTTGAAGAGTAAGTTGTGTGAGTTTGAGTGCAAGTGTGTTGTAATAACCTGTGAAGAGTTCAGAAGCTCTTTAAGCTCTGCTCTGTGGCATAACAAGGTGTGTAACATTTTGTTTGATATAATTCGAAGCCTTCTGGGCCGCTTTTCTGAGGAGAGTTTTAGCCAAGAACACGTGAAGGAGATTGTAAGGCGCGCTAAGGACCTGAGGAGTGTCGTATCGCATATCTCAGTTGTGTTGTGCTAGCGGATCTAAGGATCGACTATCAAGTAAGTTGCTGAGTCACACTAGAAGAGTCCAGAACAACCTAGAATCTGACAGATTAGGACTTATAAGCCTAGTTATTAAAGAGTAGTTCAATGAGGTCACAACTTTGTTTGGAAAATAGTGAAAATTTTTGCAATAAAATTTAGTAAAAAAATTTTAAAATATAAAATACAATTGTCAAGCTTCGAATTTTAGTACAGTGAAATTTTTTTATTATATTAAATCCATTTACATTATTAAAAAACAATTTAAACAATATAGTTAAATATTTTACCAAAAAAAAAAAAGAATTTCCAAACGAAATTATAACCTATAAACCATTACAAACGCCCATAAAGAAGGGCAGCAGGCATTAAGTAAGGCTGGGAGGAAAACCCAGCAGCAAGAAGGAATCCTGCGGCAAAAACAAAGCCGGCTGTAGCACTAAAAAGGTCACCGGAGGGCGCAACATCCTCAGACACCATGGCTGACGGGGCAAATTCACATGGGCTTCAAAATTATCATGTTTTTATGGTTGGGGTTTTTTCCTCTAAATTTTAAATAAATTTAGCAAGAAATTATTGATATTATACGTTTGATAATAACTTTCGTAGAATCAAAATGATACAAATGGTTTTTTCAAAATACTTGATTCATATATTATTTTAGGGTGTTGAATTTATATATACAATTAAAAAAATCAATTTAAATGACACAAAAAAATTTACCCCAAAATTTTCAAAAAAATACCCAACAAAAATTCCAGAAAAAAAAAAAAAAAAAAAAAAAAAAAATCCCTACCAACTAACCATTCTCCAGGGAGGGCAAAAATCGAACCTGCGGCGACTAACCGACTGGGGATGCAGCCAAGAAAATTAGCATGGCAGCGGGGAAACGAAGGCTGCAACGGTGGCTATGCTGCGAAGAAAAATAGCATGGCAGCACGAAAACATGGTCTGCGATGGCAATTAACATATATTATATTAAATAATATTTATTTATGATTATAATATTTATTTATGAATCATAATATATAATTTTGAATCATATAGTACTGTAAAAAATTAGTTATATTAGTAAATAATGTTCCAAAAAATAAATTGCGCAAATTCAATTTAATCTATTTTATTGGTATCTTTATGAAATGGTAAATATTATAAGATCAAAAATTTATATCAAAAGTTTACATAGTGTAAAAAAAAACATTTTTAAAAGCCTTGAGATTAAGTTACAAATTTATGTAATTTTTATTTTTAATTATTTTAATTATATTTTCAATTATTTTAAATATATTAATATATGGATATTATATTTAATTATTTTAAATTTATTAATATACGAAAATTATATTTAAAATATCTTATTTATCATTTATTTTAGGTATTTTTATTATAATTTTATTAAATTTTATATATCAATGTCATATCAAACAATAAATAAATCATTTTTAAATAAAAAATTCATAATTTTTTTTTAAAGTTAAGCTAAACTATATTAGATCATAAAAGAAATTTTATATAGGCATTGGCCTAAGATGACCAGTGGTGTTTAGCTAATCTCAGTTTGGTAGTTTTCAAAATAAAAGCAGTTTTGGGGCTGTCTCCTAGGAGGAAACCAACCCCTTAATAGAGTCATACAGTCATGTTTTACAAAATGTTGCATGACACATATAAAAATAAAATATCTATAGTATGTCCTGAGTTGACAGAAAACATAAATGAATTGTGCCACCGCGCAATCATGGTGCTCCATCATCATCCTCTGTTGCGGGCTCCTCCTCCTTGTTGAGACATCCATATTCACGTGCTATGGGCTCCTCCTCTGTTGTAGGCTTACGCGGGGGCTTTGGAGGGGCCGCGCGGATGATAGGAGTAATATGGTACTCTGGATCTAAAACTCTGGTCCAAACTCCATCCAAATCCATGATCTAAACATGTATATCCTCCTTCGCTGGCTCATGAACAGGGAGCGGCTCCGTTTCTCGAGGAGTGGGCATCTCAGAGTCCATTATGGTAGATTTTTTGGGGCCTCTTCTGCCTCTAGGTTTCTCTGGTGCAATAAGGCATTTGAGTAGCCTCCCTATCATGGCTACCTAAAGAGGAACCTTCAATGGATTCCAGACGCTTGTCTTGGCCGCGATGATAGTTCCTCGAGAACACACCTCTATGGCTGCCTTGATGGGCTTTTGACATTTTTGCAGGACCATGGAGAGGCTATCAAGCAAAAAGAGGGAAGTGGAGCCAAGAGCATGGAGATGCGCAGCTGAAGTACGTGTCGCAGAGGTGTGCAGCTGGGAGGCGTGCAGCAAGGGGGTGCGCAATGGGTGAGCTCGCTGTGGATAACACACAACAGAGAGAAGCATAGGAGGAGGGGCTTTCAATAGGGAGGTGCACGGCAGGGGACACGCTGCAATGAGGATATCAGAGGGAGGAGCACACAGCGGGAGGGTGCATGATAAAGGGCTCGTAACAAGGGGAGAGCACAATAGTAATGGCAGAGGCAGAGAAGATGCACAAGGGAAGGTGGAGGAGTGGTATGATGGCGAGGGGAATAACAACGATGGTTGAAAGAGGAGCTTCAGTGCCTTTTGAAGAACTATGGCACACACGCATATGCAGAGAGGGGTTGTGGCACGAGCGCAGATGTGGTGACGGATGGTCAGAGTGGGACTGCATGTGATACCAAGTATGACAACAGGTCAGGTGTGGCAGAGCACCGTTATGAATGATTTCCGAGATGAGTTTTCGCATCATGTTAGAGCTAGCGTTGTAGGGCATCATCAGCCTGAGCATGGGCAGATCCACTACAAGGAAAAGACCCTATAGAGGAGGTTATAAAGGAGGTTTTTAGTGTTATAAAATTGGCCAAAATTGTCAAAAAAGCATTTTCTACAACATCCGTTTATGGTTACGGAGGTTTTGGCAGAGCTTTTAACGGAATTTAAACACAACTAAAAAATTTGGGCATTCGAAGGTTATTACGGATGTTTTTTTCATTGGTGCACTTCTAAGGTATCAACGTACTGGTGCGTGTCATCTACAAGGTGGCCCGAGGCGATTGAAGGTGCATGCACTTGGCCATCAAGGTATATAACCGCACCAGGGTGTAGTGTTGGTGATAGAACACATGGGGCCATTCTAATTGGCCTTGGGATTTGTGCAGTGCCCATAGGTCGTATAAACGCATCGGTACATTGAGTTATATAAACGCACTGGTGCACAGTATCTGAAAAACACACCATTTATTCTAATTCATATTGGTATTTGGGCGGTGCCCATAGGTCGTACAAATGCTCTGGTACATAGACTCACATAAACACATCGATGCGCAATATCGCACAAACACACCGAGATTTATAATTGGTATTGGTATTTGTGCGGTGCCTATAGGTCGTAGAAATGCACCGGTGCGTTGTATCATACAAATGCACTGGTGTACCGTAACTGACATGGAATGGTGTTCATTTTGTATTTTTTTAAAACATCGACCTATGACAGTGCAATTATTTTTATTTTTTAAAATTCATTATTCATCAAAAGTCGACACATCTTATAACAGTATTCATATTAATTGAATTTTTATTAATGCATTTGAATGTGATGTTTGGATTAATTTGCTATATCATATCATAATTATTGTGATTTGTTAAAATTCATTATTCATCAAAAGATGACACATATCTTATAACAGTATTCATATGAATTAAAATTTTATTAGTGCATTTGAATGTGATGTTTGGATTAATTTGTTATATCATATCATAAAATTTCACATCTCTTCATTATAATATTTAATCATCCATAAATTTAATCAGTGGTGTTACATTTCCAAGCGACAATGGAGAAATCAATAGAATGAATTAAAACATATATATATATATATATATATATATATATATATATATATATATATATATATATAAGGTAGTCTTTGTCATACAAAATGGGACATTTATTGGTATCCCTTTGTCTTTCAATTGTGTCACATTTCATAATGATAATGGAGAATGCAATAAAATAAATTAAAACATATTTTATTATATGTGTGTGTGTGTGTGTGTGTGTGTGTGTGTGTGTGTGTGTGAATAAGATTGACTTTGTCATACAAAATGAGATAGTTATTGGTATCCCTTTGTCTTCGAATTGGGACACTATCTCCATTACATTGAACAAAATGTTTGATTTCACAAGAAAATATTTCAAAAAATACAACGCCTTGCTTTGATATCCAAACATAGTGATTATTCTTTGCTTGAACTGATGTCACTGCTAGAGCTACTTCCATGACTTGGATTATTTTCAGGAATGTTTTGTTCACGGTGTTGACTGTTTTCTTCTTCTTCACCTTCCATCTACAAACATAAAAATAATTTGTAATGAGTGTATATACATTGGTGAGAATAATGAAAATTACAATATTAAACAATATACATCAATGTAAATCGAAAAGAAATAATGTACCATATCATCAATTGATTCATGAACTATACACATTCTTTCAAAACCATGTAGTATGTCATATTTCAAGATTTCATTTGTTGGCACAGTTCCATACTTTGTTTTATGCAAGTTTTATACCCCCTAACAAATCATATATTTAATATAAAGGATTTTTTTGATCTATTAATTATAGATAGATCTAAGTAAAACAAGATCGATAGATGCTTACAAATTCTACAATTATTTACTAACTACCAACATATACTCACAACCCATATTTAATCCAATGTCAATCAATTCGTCTAATGGTTCTTCTTTGTTGTTTGAAGACATTCAATGATGATTTTCATTAACCTCTAGCACCACTCCAGATGAGCTAAGGAGTAATTAATTTTCATTTGCATGTTCTATTTTCTTTTCTTTTCTTAGAACAACATTCATTTTCTGAGTTGTTGGTCCCTTTAGAACATTAAACATATGTGAATTAATATATTGTTTGACACATTTTATCTAATAATTTTAAGTATATTATTAATGAAAATTAAAAAAAAGAAACTCATATTGGATCGATAGTATTTTTTCATTCACCTGATTCATCCTTTTGCAATTTTTCCATCAAGATTTTATGCTCTTCTGGTCCTAGATCAGAAATAATCTTATCGAGCTTCATAATTTTGTGGCTTTGCCTGATACACAATAAACAATACATATTAGTTAAACTTACATATACTTCAAATATAATATTTTTGTAAAAAATTTACAAATAACTTGCATTTTTTGCTTTTCTTGAAGTGTTATCAGTATCTTTGTTACTTAATCTCTTGTGAGTCATTTCTTTATCAATATGAAACCTGTACCATATCATTCATTAAAATATTTTATAAATAATTTTTCAACTTTTCAAGTAAAAAAAAATCTCAAGAAACTGGTGCGTCATTCATGATGTACGCACTGGCATCGGTTTGTAGAGGTCTCATAAATGCATTTCCAAAACAGTATAACCTACCGTATGGTGCTTTGTGTCAACAAGGTGCACCTTTGCATTACATTTTAACCACCACACTGATTTACATAGACAAAATATTAAAAATCGTCCAGTGTTAGTTTTTGTAGCATAAACATTATGCGCAAATAAGGGACCACCATACAGTGCTCTCTGTGAACTAGGAGACCTGGTGCGGTGCCTTCTATGTTACATGGTGCACTGATTAACACAATAAAAAAAAATGTTTGAAACAACACGAGCGTGGTGCGTCGTATTTAAATAGCACACCAGTGCCATATTTTACATATGGTGCACTGATTAAAGAAAAAAATGTTTTTAAATTTCTTATCACACTATACTTTCACTGTGCGTTGGGATAATACAGTGCACTGGTTCACTCGGTTATGCATGGCGCACCGATAAAAAATAAATAAATAAATAAAATATCATGCAAGGGCCAACATGGATTAGGATCCGACTATGCAATTCGTCTCATGGGTTGGATGTCTTAGGCCTATATATAGCAATACAAAAACCCTATAAATCTAAAATGAAAAGCACTAATTCTAAAATCACAGAAACATGGAGAAGAAAGGGAAGAAACAAAAAGAATGTAGGGTTTAGGGTAAAAATGGATTTTTATTTTTTATTTTTGAAAATGAAAAAGAAATTGAAATTTTTTTCTTACTGCGTAAAAAAAAACTAAAAAAAAGGTAAAAAAGCAATGAACTTTAATCACAAGATCCTTTGAAATTCTATGCTACAGGGTTTCAATCACTAGAGGTTTGGAATTCTAATTTCCTGAATACTTTTGTTCAAACGTATTTCGTGGCTCTACAGTGCTCTCGTGCTTTAATGCTTCAGGTATGTCCCCTACAAACCTCTGGCTGAAATTTTTTGCAAAAATAGTGAAATAATGAAAAGTGTTTAGTATGTAAAGAATTGTTTTATGAAATTAGATTTTCGAAAATATTTTACCACCCATTTTTCAATTTACCACTTTTTTTTTTTCACTTAAAGAAAATAGAGTTGCGCTTTTTTTATTTTCGGTTATTCGTCGTCGTTGCGTCACTTAATAGCACCACACTGGTGCATCCGTTTATACTATGGCACCGATGCGCAGTAACGAAAACAAACCGATGCGGTGATATATACATTAGCACCAATAATAATAATAAGTCAATTTTTAAGGCACCGAAATTACTTTTAGGCGTGTGCACCAAAATTTATTGTTGATTTTTCTCAAATGGAAGGAGAAAATATCATAATTATATCAAATGGAAAATTCTTCAAACTTGTGCTCGTTCCATAATATTTCTCAAATTTCACTGCGAAGTTCTCTTTATCCATCTCGAGACGTAATATTTATCTCAGATATTATTTATATTTTCATTATCTAATTGAATTTATGTTTTCTATCCATGTCAATCATGCACAACTTAATTAAATTTATAATATATACAAATTTGCACGGCGTTCATGTAGATTCAGAATCAATTTTATATGCACAAAATATTCAAACGTCAGCTCCAAAATGTCGACAACTCTTATCAGGAGCAGCATACTGCAAGACACATCTGGTAGATGGAAATGGATAGCCGCTTCACCCTTCCAATTGTAACATTAATATTGCATCTTCTAGACACAATCCTAGGACAATGATGGTAATAATTATAATTGTTTGGTATATTCATTAATGTAATTATTTCAACGTTAAACAAATTAATCATGAAATATTTTCAACGTGGTTACTAATTGATATAATATATTTTGTACTAATCATGTTAAAATATTTTTTTTTAAATTATTAGGATTCTAGTGATGATGAGCGACCTACATACCATCTTCCATTGCACCCCACGAAAATTTAAAATCAAGATAAGACTGAATTAAGAGGAAAAATCGAAGAGGAACGATACCAAGAATGGTTGAATCAACCACTGATTCAATTCCTACTGTCCAAATTCACCAATTAGGAATGACTACAGCAATAGTAGTTCTTCACAAGCTGGAAATGGAGGCAGTCAAATAGAGGTTGGTATGGATGATTACTTAAGGGATATGACTGCCATGGAGACAATTTTGTTAGATGCATTCAAAAATGATGATCAACTAGGGGATGATGCTCATATCGATGATACCTTTTTCGAAAGCCTTAAATTTTCTTCCACAACCCCTCTTTTTGGACCTGGTGGTCAGTAAAAGTCTACCCAGCTGAGGAGAACGATGTTACTGTACCACTTGAAAGCAAAGTTTGGCTTGTTGAATGCATGTTTCTCGGAAATTTTGAGGTAAGTTACCATAATGTCCTCCCTCATATAAATTTGAGAAATATAATCAGTACACAATGAACGTTACAAATGGTAAATTTTATGAATGTTAATAATTATATCAGCATTAATGTACATTATAATTAATATATTTTTCCATGATCACCAACTATAGGTTATTCAAAGATAAGGTTCTTTCAACTGATAATGTCTTGCCTGGTAGCTGCGAAGAGGCAAAGAAATTGTTGAAAATGTTGGGTGTTGAGTACATATCATATCATGCATGTCCAAATGATTGTATTCTATATGGAGGAGAATATGCAGACAAAGAGATATGTCCAAAATGTGGGCATGACAGGTATAATAAATAAAAAAGAAGGGTAAATCACATATTGGTCCTCCTTTTAAGATATTGAGGCACATGCCTATAATCCCAAGGATTCAAAGACTCTTTCATTGCAAAGAATTAGCTATGTTGCAGGGATGGCATGCCTCACACAGAAGTGAGTTGGGAGTTATGTGAATCCCAAATGATTTAATAGCCATGAAGCATATAGAGGATACATGGCCCAAAAAATTCAAGGATGAAGTACGAAGTCTATGACTCAACATATCCATGGATGGCGTCAACCCATATTCCCTCCAGAACACCAACTATTCTGTTTGGCTTGTTGAAGTGATCAATAACAATATACCCCCATGGTTTTCCATGAAGAATGAACATGTTATGTTGGCTCTCGTAGTCCGTGGTAGAAGACAAGTGAAGAATATGGATGTATACTTACAACCACTAGTAGATTAATTAAACGAATTATGGGATGTGATAAATGTATACGATGTATCAAGACGCATCATAGTAGAGAGGAGTTTTACATTGTATGGCATATGTGCTTACACCACACATGATTATCCAGGCTTACGAGTTTGCTCTGGTAAATTACATGTTTAATTTATTTATTTGTTTATATACGTAACAATTTTCTTTCACATATTAGTTATTTAATTCATTGTAATTGTTATGATCTTCATGATATTATTTAACATGCTATGCATATTAATTGTATACAATAATCTCATAGTTCTTGTAACATAAGGGTATTTTGGATGTAAATGTTTTGGACCTTCTTTGAAAGGTAGATGGTCCAAGGACCTATGAAAGCCAGTGTATGATTGCTCCAGGGTATTCCTCCTAGAATAACACCCTTACAGAAGAGCAACATTTGCTTTCAATAGTAAATGAGAGAGAACCCAAAGGCCTCCAATAACGACATCAGCTCAATGGCTTAGATAATATGAGAGAGAGAAGGAGAAGGAGTTCATAGAAATGTTCGATTCAAATGGGGAGCCTATGTTTGTTGATCCAGACTTATTCGACACCTATGTTGAGAAATTTACCATTGGGATGAAAAGGAAATCTATCTTTTATAATCTCCCATATTGGGAGCATCTTAAGACTACCCACTTATGAGATCCCATGCATATATTTAAAAATGTTTCATCTTCTTTATGGAGGCACATATCAACGGAACAAGGTGACACATTGGCTGTTAGGAAATATCTTATTACTTCAAAAACTAAAAAGAAACATTGGCCAAGAATATTAGAGAGTACGGGATCATAGGTAGCCGCTAGTCCCTCTAATTCATGGTATTTCAAAGAAGGTGATGTCCCATGTGTTTTAAAAAAAATATGATATTTCTTTGGCAAAGGAAGTTATAATCGGTGTGAGGGTGCCAACTTCATATGGGTCTTCACTATGGCGCTGCTTCACCGTGGATGACCATTTGTCAGGGTTGAAATCACATGACCATTTGAATATTCTAAGAGTATGTATAATGTCAAAAGCATGATTTTATTATTTTCTATATTAATAAATTTTATCACATGCAGGGATCATAAAACATAACTAATTTTGTATATTATTGCATGTGTTTATAACTTTGCAGTGTCCTTATCCTTTTTTCATGCGTGGGTGTGTGAAACATGAATTCCCTCAAGACCTAGGATGTTCCATATCTAAATTATCTGCATTTGTATGTTGGATCACATCAAAGGAGATTCATGTGGCTAGCATTCCATGGTGGCGTCAAGAGATAGTTGAGATTGTTTGTATCTTTGAGAAGGAACTACTGACAAGTTTTGTGGACTTGTAAGTTCATCTTCTAATCCACCTAGTAGACGAGGTTGAATTAGTTGGGGTAGTTTATTTTCATTGGATGTTCTTCTTAGAGAGGTACATGAAGAAATTGAAAGGTTTTGTTCGACAAAGGGAAAAACCTGAGGGGTCTATGGAAGAGGGGTACATTTCGTATGAGTCTTTCTATTATGCCAGTGAGTACATTAAGTAGATCCACAACAGACCAGGTGTGATGATTTGGGATGATGAAAGGGATGAAGACAAAAGAGAAGGGGAGTTGCTCCTAATGAGTTCAAAAATGTGCCTGATAAATAGTAAGAAACTTATAATTTTTCAAATTTACACAAAGTAAATATTCATGTTGAACTTCGATATAATGTATATTTTGATCTTTATGTAATACATAATGTCGGTTTGATTTCATCACCGAATGCAGAAATTGAAGCAATCAATAAATTCGTTCTTTACAATTATGAAGTGACACAACCGTGGGTCGCATTGTACAAACAAAAGAGGATGAAATCGGATAGTGATAGGAAATAATTCATATGGTATAATGGTAGAAGTGTGCCTTATCCCGATCATTTAAAAGAAAATATGCCAAAAATATGCCTGAAAAGTTGGGTTGTTGACCAAGTTAGAGAGAAATACGGTGCAATCAGTCGTTACCCGTGTGCTGAAGATGATACGCTAAATGTAGGGATTGGGTGCAACAACTCAGTAATAATCTATTTAATTTATATGTACATTTGAAACTTATAAGACATCTATATTTCATATTTTAACTATTGGGTTATTATAAGACACATGAAACTATTATTTTTTTAACTTTTTTATAATAGGTGCATTTTTTCCCATCTATGTGGGCATATGGACACCATTTTCACACAGAAAATGGCGATGCTGGAAACATCACACAAGACTATGGAGTGGAAGTCGAGTTCGATCAATCTAGTTGATCTAGCCACTGTGATCAAAACCTAGTACGAGGGACATTAGGTTACGCCGGAAAGATACAAGAGATCATTGAAGTGGATTTCTCTTCTTTCCAATGTGTTATTTTTAGGTGCAAGTGGCAGGACACCTTTGATCGGAATAATGTAAAGGAAGATTGCTATAGTAGGTTGATATGTATAAACTCTAGAAATATGTGGGATGAAGCTAAGGAGCGCTATGTTTTCCCCAAACAATGCAACTAGGTGTTTTTTTACACAGATGTGTTGGATAGGGATTGGTGGTTCGTATTGAGATATGACCCTAGATCAAAACAAATTTTTGAGAAAAATAGTGTTATCATGCCATGCGAGCTGGAAGATAATGATCAGGTGATCATGAGAACTGACAGTGATATGGTACATGTGTTATTTGATCATCAATATTTATAATTTTTAATATGGGTTTTTCGAAACATTATAAAACGTATTTTGAATTAATTGGTAATTTGCATTGTGTTAATGTTAAAATAAATATTTCACTTGATAATTTGCAATTATGGTGATCTCAAAAACAATGGCATATTGTATAAAG
The DNA here is from genome assembly GCA_034641835.2 of Pinus albicaulis. Lineage (NCBI taxonomy): Eukaryota > Viridiplantae > Streptophyta > Pinopsida > Pinales > Pinaceae > Pinus > Pinus albicaulis. Next base: position 8,747 of record JAXQQM020088207.1, on the reverse strand, counting down.
TTTTTTTTTTGTATGTAAGATCATAATAAAATATTACAATTACAATTACAATTACAATTTTACAATTTCACATACAATTACAATTCTTTCACAGTAATACAATTAAAATTTTAAAAATATTTTACATAGAATTAGAATTACAATTACAATTACAATTACAATTTTAAAATTTTACATGCAATTAGAATTACAATTACATCAATTGTACAATTTTACATATATACAATGACAATTACAATTATAATTACAATCATTTTAGACTAAATTAAATATTACAATTAAAATTAAAATTTTACAAATATTTCACATATAACAACTACAATTAAAATTACAATTAATACAAATACAATTACAATTTTAGAATTTTACATATAATTAGAATTACAAATATTACAATTTTACAATATCATTATCATTTAATATTAAATTAATTATTAAACATCACAATCATGATAACCAACGTAAAAACATCATATTTGACTAAAAAACACATTCAAATTCGTTAACATCATCATGATCATGATCATCTAACAAAACACAATTAGCAGTCTGTAACATTATCACAACACAAACATCAAATATACATCTCATGTGAAATAACTTTTATCACATACACATCTAGCTGCAAGATGCACATTAAATGAACATATCTAACATAACCTAACAATATACACATCATGATGATCACCAACATGTAAATTAAATACAACTGCAACATGAACATAAAATACATGGACTATATATATATATATATATATATATATATATATATATATATATATATATATATAACTGAACAATGCCGAAAACATACAACTGTAATATAAATGTCATATATCAGCTGGTGGTACATCACGAATAACAATACTATTCGAGGCCTAATCAGTGAATGGTGCAGCCTTGACAAGCTGATCAGTTGATACGTGCTGATCAGGATCAACTGTCAGCTGCTCCTCGTGATGATTAGACATGGTCAATGGTCCAACCTTCTCATGATCATCGTGATGACTAGACATGGTTGATGGTCCAGCATGCTCTCCATGATGATTGATGCTCGATGCTAGTGGAGTTTTCTCATTTGGTGCGGTACGAGGTGAATAATGATCTCTCCCCTGATCGTGATCATCAGATGATGTGTTGACACTGCTTGTGGACTGGTGATCATGTGTTGCATCTCGACCATGCTTATAACGTGAAAGGGTCCTCCACAGCTACGTAAGTAAGGCCGTAGCTCCTACGACATGTCGCATCAGGATGTACATGTCACGTGGCATGCTTATCCACATATGTACCAGCCTACAATCGACCTGTATTTCTCTCATAGTAGTGGGCCTAACTCCCGCCTCAACAATCAGTGCACATACTTGGTCACCCAAATCCATCCTCAATCTGCTATCAAGCCTACCATGTCTAGCAAAAGGTAGTACCAGTGCACCAATAGGAGTAGGTCTCTCTACATCGGCCTCATGATGATCCTCGACATCTAGCATATTCTGATCATCATCAGGATCCACACCTGGATCATGTGGTGGTCCTGGAATGTCCTTGCCATCAAAATACCCAATTTCTGCAAAATATGTACAAGTACAAAACAGTAATTAGACAATTTCATTGCACAATTTAATATAAACAAGTTAAAGAACACGTTAGAATAAATTTAAATAAAATAGTAATATTACCTCTATCATCTGGGAGCTCATCATCTATGAAGAGGATTTTGGCACACGCTCGCCAATCCAAACTAGCATAAGGACAGGGGACCATAATGAAGGGATGCTCGTAAAAAATGTCTAGCAACTCCAGTGCATCATGTGATATCCTCGTGGAAAACTCAGTCTCACCCCTCTTGGCCATCATCTGTCCCCACATGTGCATCCGTGCCTCCAACATCGGCCTACGAGGCTACCGAAAAAAATTAGGCCTCGTCTCTAGAAACCTCTCAAAAAATAAACAAAAAATATCTGAAGAAAAAGGGAAGTTGACCCTCCCTTGTGCATGAACACGACATCTATCTAAGGCTGTACAAAACTGCTATAAAAAATGGCAGACCACCTGACAAGTCGTGGCTCCTATACTAAAGAATCAACATAATATAGGCGAGCGACTAATGCATTGTCTGTCACTGGTTTTGTGTGAAATTGTCGAAATCAGAAGTGAGAGGCACCTCACCTCCTAACTACTAAATGCACCAATACGTAATTGACCTCTGCAGACCTAGAAATCTGAAGGAGACAACATATTTGTGCTTATGTATCTCTAGGAGTATACCAACTAGCTCCATGTTTCATAGCTAACTGGAACCTATGGGAATGAGGGAAAATAAACCCCTCTCCTCGATAGCCCTATAATGAAATATATGTCCTCCTTAGTGGGAACGTACCACCGGCTAGGACCAACCTAGAAAGCCTATCCATTGGCATTCCACCTACAGATAAGATGTCTCAAAAACACACCATGGCCCTTTAGGGAAGTAGCCTCCTCGTAGAAATTGAGGACACCTACCTGCCTTAGGAGCCCCTAGGTAGTTGTTGTAATAGTGTGAGGGTAAGCATCTCTCTCCCTCTCTCGCGCCTCCCATAGATGAACCATGTTATACTAGTTCGCTCATTGTTGTTGTTGTTCCCCCTCTTATCTCTTTTCACGTCTCTAAATTATTGACATATTAAATACAATTTTTTTATTAAATGAGACATGTATTTAGGAATATACATATATAATTTTTTTTGAAAAAAAAAACATTTGGTGCGCCACAAAAAAAAGGCATGCACCAGTACCGGTGCGTCTTTTTATGTCGCGCATCGATTTCGGTGCACCATAAAATATGCAGTGCACCAGTGGTGGTGCACCTGAAAATTTTCATTGCACCGTTGACTATGTACGGTGTCAAGAGTGCGTTGTGCTAACTAAACTCTATGCCCTAGGGTGTATAGTTCGGTTAGCGCACTGACCCCCTGACATCATTACATAGTCAACAGTGTAGTCTTTTACCAGGTTGCACCGTTGACCCTATCGAAATGTGGAATGTGGTGCGCTAAAAAAAATACCCACCCCAAGGCAGATATTTAAGTCGACACTGCATTTCTACAATTCCACATCGTCAACGGTGCAGCTGGGTAACCGATTTCACTGCACTTTTTTTTTTAAATTAAAATAACATGGTGCGCCTTTTAGTAACACCCTAGAACCAGTGCAGAGATGGTTAGCACCGGTTTGGGTGTGGCCTATAAATTTACAGGAAGCACCGCGAACTGGTGCATGCTGAACGGCTCAAGCGCACCACGTGACAAGTATTTTGTTTCCTTTTAAATGGTTAATTTTAAGGTAATTAGAAATCCTAATCCGCTAAAAGGTTTTATGATGGAAAAACAAGAAAAATACCTATATATTTGGCCGTTGAGGAGGCATATTGGATGTAGAATTTGAAAAAGAAATTTTTCCCACCGTTTTGCAAAATTCAAGCTGGAGATTGGTGGCTAATTCACAATAGCAGTGCGTGGAATGGGTGCAATGGGAGCACCGATGTCAGGACGGCTCAAAAAAGGATAAATTTCACCAGTGCTTGAGATCTCTGGAGCACTAAGAAAATTCAAAAATGTGGTTTTTTGGCCGTAATTATTTTTTTATTTAACCCTGCTCCAGTGCACTAGGTTTTATAGGCACGCCACTGCGGTTTCCTTTCTTAAGACCGCACCAGGTGGTTTCTGTTTTGGCATGGGTTTTTATGATGCACCAGTACAGAATCTTTGTAAAGCACCAATGCGCTAGAGTAATAAGACGCACCGGGCGGGTTTGTATGGAGCACACGGTGTCGGTGTGCCAATGTTCTGTGCACACTGGTGCTTTCTCTTGTTGAACGCGCCAGTGTGGTTTAGGTTGATAAGATCACCGGATGAAAAAAATCCGAAAAAACCTCCACTCTCCGACCTCCTCTAGTAACCTCCACTAGAAGCGGATGCCTGGCGTATTTTTATAAGGGGTTTCTCAAAAACATCTACTAGAGGGTATTTTCCTTGTAGTGATTTGTCCTCGCACGATATGAACATGTCACCCGCATCCGGGTAAATTTGATCCTTTTGGAGGAGAGTGAGGAAACTCTGGTGCAGGATTTCATCCCAAATCTGAGGACAATTAGAGTGCTAGAGCGTTGAATGACTATCCACTCCCTTATTGGCCAGGAGGTCAACAACATTGTTTGCCTTTCTGTACACATGGTGGAATGTAATGGCCTTGTGATTCTGCAACAGTTGTTCCAAATGATTGAGGTGGTTGGTTAGCCACAAGCTGGTGGAGAATTTTGTGGAAGAAAAGCCAAGGAGGATACAGGTGGATGCTTGGATGATGATTTGAGAATCTCCTTCCACTTCCAGTGGGAAAACATTTAGCTCAATGGCTATGGAGATACCATGTATAAGCCCCTCAAGTTCCAAAGAATTATTGTTGTCCCACCCCAAGTTTCCATAGTAGGTGTGTGACGGGTTGCCTCTATAATATTTGAATATGCCCCCAAATCCGGCTTCCCCTAAATAGACTTTGGAGGCTTCATCGAAGTTTCATTTGAAAAATTCGGCTAGGGGAGGATTCCACTGATCAAGTGCATTGATCCTGCCTATGCGTGGGGGAGAGTTCTCCATGGGGGGTTCAATATTCATCTGCCAATTGTTCCAGATGGTGCATTCAGTTGTGGTTGTTAGGAATTCATCCTCCCCCCAATGATGTTGTTGTGCAGCTTGTCCCATATCTGCTCTTGATTTAAAGCTGCATCTTTAAATATCCTGCCATTTCGCTCTTTCCAAAGGTTCCATATGAGTAGGCCTGGAATGAGTTTCCAGAGACAATTTAGGAGAATGCTGGAGTAGGGGTTGTCATGTCACTTGCTAATGGTGTTGGTGATGTTTCCTTGATCTCGGTTGGATCTTCTGCATAGGATCTCAATCCTATCCTAGAAAGTGTTGGACATGGGGCAAAGGTCAAGTAGGTGATTGATGGCTTCAATGTCATTCTGACATAGAGGACACCTCTAAGGACCCAAAAATCCTCTCTTCAAAAGATTATCCCATGTGAGGATGTGTATTTTACTTAGAAGCCATAAAAATGTATCTAATTTGGGCTAGAGCTTAGCTGTCCATATCTGCTTCCATAGTTTATTTGTGGGGCCAAGGGTCGGAGGTTGAATGAGATGGTAGGCTTCCTTATTTGAGTAATTTCCACTTGGAGTATGGTCCCAATTGAGTAGGTCAGGCCCTTGTTGAGTTATGATTCTCCATTTTGTTAATTCCTCCCAAATATCTTTGTGTTGTTCATTGTTCGAGTCTGCCTGCCATATTTCTGTATGGAGCCACTTCCTGTAACCATGAGTTGCATCATTAGTCCAAAAGTCCCAAAAATAGTTTTATTCTCTCGCCTGTAAGACCATGCACCAGATGGGGTGAGGGAAGATCAAGGATAGGCTAGGGATTTGCTGCCATGAATCCTCCCAGAACCGAACTTGAGTTCCATCATGCAGTTCCCAGAAGCTATGGGTTTGGATCAAATATTTGGGATCCTCTAGGTGCAATGTTAAATCTAAATAGGTCCTCCTTGGGCCAATCTCCTGCATATTTGGCTGCCCATAAGGTTACCCATGGTATTTATTTGTTGGAGACTCATTTCCACCATATACTAGCTCCCATGATGTTGTTGATGTGCTCCAGATCTTTTAGACCAAGTCCTCCCTGAGATTTCAGCATACATACTTTTTTCCATTTGATAAGTGCCCATTTGTGCTTGTCTTTGGATCCCCCCAGAGAAATGATCGTTGAAGGTTGTGAATGGATTTTAGAACCCATTTTGGTGTAGCCATAATAGAAAAGAGGCATATGGGCAGAGATTGCAGAACAAATTTGATGAGGACCAGATGTCCGGAAATGTTGAGAGAGAGGTGGGTCTAGGTGGACAGTTTAGTCTCCATTCTGTCCAAAAAGTCTCTCCAAGATGATTTTTTGATAATAGAGTCCATGATAGGAGCCCCCAAGTACTTGGATGGCAGAGAGGCTGTGGTGAAGCGAAGGATGCAAGCTACGTTGCATTGGGTTACAAGGGGTGTGTTGAAAAAAAAATTGAGATTTCTCAGGGTTAATAGTGGTTCCAGAGGCTTAAGAGAAACAGTCAAGAAGGTTTCTAAGGGTGCGAGATTCCTGCACAGAGGGGTGGACCATGATCATGTTGTCATCCACAAATTGATCATGGGAAATGGGAGGAATATTATGTAAGGGGATGCCCTGAAGTTCATGATATCAGATCAAGCTCTTGATGAGGTAACCCAGACCCTCAGCCATATGTACAAAGAGAAATGACGAGAGTGGGTCTCCTTCCCTTCTAGCTCTAGAGGATTTTAATGTTTCCGAGTGTATTTCATTGACTAGGATAGAGATGAAGGGAGAGGATATCCGGCTCATGATCCAGCAAACCCAAGTTTGACAGAAGTTGAAGGCTAGAAGTACTTCCTTTATGTAGTTCTAGCTAAGCTTGTCAAAGCCCTTGGAAAGGTCAATTTTGAGGAGGATGCCAGGGTTTTTTGAGGCTTTTAAGGAGTGGATGACTTCATGGGTTAGAATTATTCCATCAAGGATGTACCTGCCTTCAACATAGCGCATTTGCTCCGAAGAGATTAGCATGGGAAGAATCTGCTTCAATATATTAGCTATAAATTTGGAAAAAATTTTTTAAATAACATTGCAGAGTGTCCAATTGGTCTCTACATACTTGGGGAAGCAACATTATCTTCCTTTGGTATGAGAGTGAGGAAACTTGCATTTAGAGATGGAAGAATCTAGTAAAAATTGTGTGATTCCTCCACTATGCCCCATACCTCCTCTTTGATGGTTTCCTAGAAGAAATGGAAGAAGTTGGTGATAAATCCATCCAGTCCTAGGGATTTCCCTTATTTGAGTTGGAAAACTAATTGTTCCACCTCCATCATTATTGTGGATTTGAGAAGAATCATGTTGTGATCCTCTTTGACCATTTTTGGAATATGCTGTGTGACTTTCTCAATGGCCTCTTGTCCTTGGGTATTGGATTCTTTGAGGATGTATTTGAAGTGACTAATAATTTCCTCTATGATGTCCTGGTGGTTTTCCATACACTCCTCATTTCGATTCTTGATGAATGTGATTATATTTTGCATCCTATGCTAGATTTTAGAGCAGTGAAAAAATTTTGTATTCCATTCTCGTTCCTTGAGCCAGAAAATCCATGATTTCTTTTTCCATAGGATTTCTTCTTAAAATCTCCTTTCTTCAAGTTGGACTGTTAGCGTATTTTCCTTGGCCTCTAAGTCTATTGATCTGACTTCTGAGATGATTTTTTGTTGGAGTTTTGGAATTTTCGTTTCCAGCTCTATTTGGTCTTTGAAGATATTTCTGAAGGTGGTCTTGTTCCATAGTTTCAGTTTCCCTTTGAGCATCTTCAGCTTCTGCTGGAAGTGATACATTTTTGTGCCTAAGGGTTGATTGAGGGAAGCCCACCAATCCGATATAATGTATTTGAACGCTGGATGTTTGAGCCAAAATTGTTCAAAGCGAAAAGGTTTAAGTGTGGCTAAACCAGGTCTAAGCTATTGGAGCTGGATCGGCCAATGGTCCAAACCAGAGGCCAGAATGATGGTGGCTTCCAGTTCTCCTCCTAGGTGGATGAATTCTTCCGTGATGAGGAAGCGATCCAATCTAGATGAAATTTGATGGGATTCTCCCCTCTGATTATTCCAAGTCAATATTCCATTGGGTATTTGAAGATCTATTAGATGATTCCCTTGGATGAATTCTTTGAATTTGGTGCTAAAAAAAAATCATATTTTAAAATTAAACAAACATTAAATTAATCTCATTCCTTCAAAATGTTTGTTATGGCACATCATGACAACCCAAACTGATATCTCGGACACATATTTTTTCTATTAATTCCTACAACGGCACGTACTCCTCAACTAGATAATGATAATAAAGTTGTGTTTTTTAATTCGATTTTTAACTTTTACTCTTATATGATTATGTAGCTTTATAAGAAGAAGAAAAGGTAGTAGATTTGTCAATCATTATAATATATATGTGTTAGTACATTGTATAAACCAGTGGTTTTTTTTATCTGATAGCTTAAATTTAAAACAATAATTAATCTCAACTCAAAACATTTCAAACAACAATTAACTGCAACCCAAGACAACACAAAGATAAGAAAAAGAAAAACACATGAGCTTATAAGGAATCATTAATACCGACCTATGTAACGTAACTTTCTGGAAATGGTTGTAGTTGTATTTTCATCTACCCACATATATATACTTTATTGTCATATCTCTACTATCTATGTTATATAAAATAAAATGAAACAAGGGAGACTATGAGGCAACAATGACGGACTAGCTAACGAAAACATAAAATCTGAAAACTAGAGTTTCAGAAAATGACAAAATAAAAAGTCAGAGAATGACATACTCACCTAATGTCTTCCGCAACTTGTTAATACAGAGTTTTCCTAATGTCTTCAGCACATGAAGGTGACTTAATGTCTTCCATTAGGCACAGTTAGGAGAGAAACAAACTCAGATTTCCTATAGAAACTCCATAGTTAGTATAGAACATTGTTGGGGTAGTATTTTGATCAATCCCCATGGTAATAATATTTGTGACAACATTTATGTAAGGAACATTTGATAATGGTAATAATATTTGTGACAACATTTATATAAGGAACATTTGATAAGTATCACA